>JAWPHD010007630.1:0-126350 GCA_037043455.1 Cyrtodaria siliqua
GGGGCTTCATTGTTCATCCGATCTTTACCAAACTTTATCAGATTGTTAATATCAATAAAAACTAGGACAAGTTCGAAAACCAGCCACATCGGACCAGTATCGGCGGAGTTATGGCCCTTGATTTAGCTCAAAATGCTATAGCTTGCCTCGTTAAGACAATAGGGGCTTCATTGTTCATCCTATCTTTACCAAACTTTACCACATTGTTAATGTCGTTGAAAGCTCGAAAAAGTTTGAAAACCAGCCATATCGGACTAGTAACAGCGGAGTTATGGCCCTTGATTTAATTAAAAATGCTATATTTTGCCTCGTTAAGACGATAGGGGCTTCATTGTTCAGCTGATCTTTACCAAATTTTTTCAGATTGTTAATATCAATGAAAGCTCGGACAAATTTGAAACCATTCATATTGGACTAGTAACATCTGAGTTATGGCCCTTGATTTAGTTAAAAATGCTATATTTTGCCTCGTTAATACGATAGGGGCTTCATTGTTCATCCGATCTTTACCAAACTTTACCATCTTGTTAATATTAATGAAAGCTCGTATAAGTTCGAAAACCAGTCAGATCGGACTAGTAACAGTGGAGTTATGGCCCTTGATTTAGTTAAAAAAGGCTATATTTTGCCTCGTTAAGAAGACAGGGTCTTCATTTTTCATCCGATATTTACCAAAAATTACCAGATTGGTAATATCCATGAAAGCTTGGACAAGTTCGAAAAACCAGCCAGATCGGACAGCAACAGCGGAGTTGTGGCCCTTGATTTAGTTAAAAATGCTATATTTTGCCTCATTAATACGATAGGGTCTTCATTTTTTGTCAGATCTTTACCAAACTTTACCAGATTGTTAATATAAATGAAAGCTCAGACAAGTACGAAAACCAGCCAGATTGGACCATTTACACCGGAGTTATCGCCCTTGATTTTATTTTCTGAAATATGCTATATTTTGGCCTCATTAAGAAGAAAGGGCCTTCATTTGGCCAAATTTCATTGAAATCTTTCAGGGATGATCAGTACCAAGCCTAGTTGTACATATCATCACTGTGTTCCAGTTGAATGATTTTGGCGGAGTTATGTCCCTTTAAAGGTTTTAATACACAAACTTTGTCCTGACTAGTTTTCCTGAACCCATGGCCGGATTTAAACAAAACTTTTTAGGGATGATCAGTTCCAGGTCTAGTTGTGCAAATCTTTTGTTCCGGTTGAATGATTTTTG
This sequence comes from Cyrtodaria siliqua, assembly GCA_037043455.1. NCBI lineage: Eukaryota > Metazoa > Mollusca > Bivalvia > Adapedonta > Hiatellidae > Cyrtodaria > Cyrtodaria siliqua. The sequence goes on from JAWPHD010007630.1 coordinate 1,223, forward strand.
GCAGAGTTATGACCCTTTAAAGGTTTTAATACACAAACTTTGCCTGGACTATTCTCCTGAACGTCTCCTCACATTTCAACGAAACTTTACATGGATGAGCAGCAACAAGTTTAGTTGTGCATATCATCGTCGCATACCGATTAACAGATTTTTGGTGGAGTTATGGCCCTTTAAAGGTTTTTGATACACAAACATTTTCCGGGCTAGTTTTCCTGAACCCCTGGCTGGATTTTAACGAAACTTGACAAGGATGATCAGTATCAAGCCTAGTTGTGCATATTATCGCCATATTGGGGTTGAATGATTTTTGTCAGAGTTATGGCCCTTTAAAGGTTTTAATAGAGAAACGTCCAGATTAATCTGTTCTGAACTCCTTGCTGGATTTCAATGAATCTTGATGGGGATGATCAGTACCAAGCCTAGTTGCACCTATCATTGCCGTGTTCTGGTTGAATGAATTTTGGCAGAGTTATGGCCCCTTAAAAGTTTTAATACACTAACTTTGTACAGACTAGTTCTCCTGAACCTCTGGCTGGATTTCAACGAAACTTGTCAGGGACAATCAGTACCAAGGTTAGTTGCCTATATCATCACCATGTTCTGGTTGAACGATATTTGAAAGAGTTATGGCCCCTTGTGCATAAACTTTATCTTTAGCCAGTAGAGCGTCCACAGGCCCTCTTGGGCCTCTTGTTTAATTTTAATTTTAATCCAGACTCTTCGCTAAAATTATTGATTAGGTTGACTAATGTTTCAAAGTGTTTTTTTGACCCATCTAGAATAAAAATAGCATCGCCTGCAAATGCTGTGTTTTTTATTTCATTATTATTAATTTTGATTCCTATAATATCCTTATGTTTCCGTGTGGCATTGTATAGTAGTTCAATTGCTATTATAAAAAGATATGGTGACAGTGGGCATCCCTGCCTAACTCCTCTATCTATTTTAAAGAAGTCTGACATGTATCCATTATATAAAACAGTTGCTGAAAGAAGGTCGAAAGTTAAAATAGTTTAAAAATTTTATAATAAATTCATGGTCGACTCTATCAAAGGCTTTCTCGAAGTCCGTAAAAAATATTAATCCTGGAGAGTCTTAGTCATTCAAATAATCAATAACCTCAAATACAGTTCTACCTTTCCCGTTTTTCATGTGGTATAGGTTTTGATAGCTAGATCAGCATTCCTGTGAAGTTTTATAAAAATCTGTAAAGTAGTTTCAGGAGTAGTCGCTACAAGATTTTACTATATAAACAAAGATGGCCCGCTGGCAGCCATGTTTAATGTTGAATCAAAATAATTTTCGAAAAGGATCAACATCATGTCATGCTGACCATTTTAGAAAAAGTCCCATATCAATATCACTTATAGTTTTCAAGAAGCAGTCGCTACAAACTTGTATTTTTAAAAATCTATTTTTAACCATGGCAGCTATCTTGAATTTCTGGCCAACCTGAAATTTTGCTAGGATCTAGACATCAAGAGCAACATTCCTGTGAAGTTTCATGAAAATCCGTGATGTAATATCAGAGGAGTAGTCGCTACAAATTTTACTATATAAGTCTATGTAAACAAAGATGGCCGCTGGAGGCCATGTTTAATGCTGAATCAAAATAATTTTCAACAAAGATCAACACCATGTCATGCTGATCATTTTAGAAAAAGTCCCATATCAATATCACTTATAGTTTTTAAGAAGTAGTTGCTACAAACTTGTTTTTTAAAAATTTAATTTTAGCCATGATGGCCATATTGAATTTTTGGCTGATCAGACATTTTGCTAGGATCAAGTTGACATCAAGAGCAACATTCCTGTGAAGTTTCATGAAAATCCGTTAAGTAGTTTCGGAGGAGTAGTCGCTACAAGTTTTTACTGTACAACTCTATGTTAACAAAGATGGCCTCTGGCTGCCACGTTTAATGTCGAACCAAAATGAATTTTGACAAGGATTAACAACATGTCATGATGATCATTTTAGAAAAAGTCCCATATCAATATCACTTATAATTTTTAAGGAGTTGTCGCTACAAACTTGTTAAAAAATCTATATTTTAGCCGTGGCAGATATCTTGAACTTTTGGCTGACCTGAAATTTTGCTAGGATCAACTAGACATCAAGAGCAACATTCCTGGGAAGTTTCATGAAAATCCGTGATTCCTGGGAAGTTTCATGAAAATACGTGATGTAGTATCAGAGGAGTAGTCGCTACAAATTTTTACTTAATATAAGTCTATGTTAACAAAGATGGCCATTGGAGGCCATGTTTAATGTTGAATCAAAATAATTTTTGACAAAGATCAACATCATGTCATGCTGATCATTTTAGATAAAGTCCCATATCAATATCACTTTTAGTTTTCAAGAAGTAGTTGCTACAAACTTTTTTTTTAAAAATCTATATATGGTGGCCATATTGAATTTCTGGCCAACCAGACATTTTGCTAGGATGAACTTGACATCAAGAGCAACATTCCTGTGAAGTTTCATGAAAATCCGTTAAGTAGTTTCGGAGGAGTAGTCGCTTCAAGTTTTTACTATATAACTCAATGTAAATAAAGATGGCCGCTGGCCGCCATGTTTAATGTCAAATCAAAATGATTTTCGTCAAGGACCAACATCATGTCATGCTGATCATTTTAGAAAAAAGTCCCATATCAATATCACTTATAGTTTTCAAGAAGTTGTCGTTACAAACTTGTTTTTTAAAAATCTATTCTTAGCTGTGGTGGCCATCTTGAATTTCCGCCCAACCTGAAATTTTGCTAGGATCAACTAGCCTCAATCAAGAGCAACATTTCTGTGAAGTTTGGGGAAAATCCGCCAAATAGTTTTAAAGGAGAAGTCGCTAAAAAAAAAGTTTACAGAAGGACAGACGGACAGACGCCGCATCATGGCATAAAAATGAAGGCCCTACAATGTTAACATATAAATTATAGCATATTTCAGAAAATCAAGGGCCAAAACTCCGGTGTTAATTGTCCTATTTGGCTGGTTTTCAAAATCTTCCGAGCTTTCATTGAAATCAACAATCTGGTAAAGTTTTGGAAAAGATCAGATAAATGAAGTCCCTACTGTGTTAACAAGGTCAAATTATAGCAAATTTCAGAAAATCAAGGGCCATAACTCTGGTGTTAATGGTTCGATCTGGCTGGTTTTCAAACTCGACCAAGATTATATTGCTATTAACAATCTGTGCAAATTTGGTAAAGATCAAGTAATAAATGAAGGTGCGAGAGTGTTCACACGGCAGAACATGGATATTTTCAGAATATCAAGGGCCATAACTCTGCTGTTACTAATCCGATTTGGCTTGTTTTCAAACTTATCCAAGCTTTCATTGATATTAACATTCTTTGTAAGTTTGAACAAGATCAAATAATAAATGAAGGTGCAAGAGTGTTCACAGGGCAGAAAATGGCATTTTTTAGCAAAAAACAAGGGCCATAACTCTAGCATAAATGGTCCATTCTAGTTGGTTTTCAAACTCATCTAAGATTTCATTGCTATTAACAATCTGTGCAAATTTGGTAAAGATCAAATAATAAATGAAGGTGCGAGAGTGTTCACACAGCAGAACATGGATTTTTTCAGAATATCAAGTGCCATAACTCTGCTGTTACTGATCGGATTTGGCTGGTTTTCAAACTTATCCAAGCTTTCATAGCTATTAACAATCTGTGCAAATTTGTTAAAGATAAATTAATAAATGAAGGTGCTAGAGTGTTCACAGGCAGAAAATTGACTTTTTCAACAAAACAAGAGCCATAACTCTGGTGTTACTTACCCAATCTGGCCGTTTTTCAAACTCATCCAAGCTCTCATTTATATAAAGACTTTAGCCAAGTTTGGTTAAGATCACATTAAAAATGAAGGGGCTAGAGTGTTCTCAAGGCAAAAGTTAACAGACGATGGACAACACGTCATCATCACATTAGCTCTGCTGGCCTTTGGCCTTTGGCCAGTAGAGCTAAAAATTAACTCCATCTCGGGAATACAATCCAGTGCTCCAGATAAGATGCGTATCTGTGTCATAATGCATATTTTTTCACCAAAAATGCATTAAAAATGAAATTATTGCATACAAAAACGTGTTGAAAAATTGCCGATAAATATTGAGAACCAAATTACCGCATACACACTTCAATAGCTTAGAAAATCTGAGTGCGTCCAGTCATACTCAGTAGATGCTTGTTTGAGGAACTGAAAGACAAACAAGTGCCTCCAGCAAGTACTAGTAGATGCTTGCAAGGGAAAACAATGGCCTTTTTGTCGGTAGTTTGACATAAGCTAATGCCAATTTAACAAAGACAAAAATCAAAGTCGAAGGTATATTATAAGGAGAAGAAGAAATACGAAATATTTTTATGGTGAAGACTAAGACTAAAAATTCTACATTAATCCAGCTTGTCCAAAACTTTACTTAAGGAATAAAAAATAAATGTAATTATGTAATGTAATACTTCTTTTCATGTGTACAACATGCATTGTGCTGATAGCTTATCTGGAGACTGATAATTGCATCAGTTTGTTTTTAAAAAGAGAACTAAAGTCATGCACTTTTATATCAGAACAATAAAGTATCTCATTTTTTTTTTAAAAGAACACCATTTCTAAATTATATATATTTTCAGAATATATATGTTGCTCATCATTATTGTGCAGTGTGATCGATACTGTCGAGGACAATTTAGAGCTAGAAGCCTTGCCAACCTGATAGGCCTAAACTTTTTCTTGGAAATCACGTTTTTATTATGCATGCAAAATCCGTGATGTAATATCAGAGGAGTAGTCGCTACAAATTTTACTGCCACGTTTAATGTCGAATCAAAATGAATTTTGACAAGGATTAACAACATGTCATGATGATCATTTTAGAAATAGTCCCATATCAATATCACTTATAATTTTTAAGGTGTTGTCGCTACAAACTTGCTAAAAAATCCAAGTTTTAGCCGTGGCAGATATCTTGAACTTTTGGCTGACCTGAAATTTTGCTAGGATCAACTAGACATCAAGAGCAACATTCCTGGGAAGTTTCATGAAAATCCATGATTCCTGGGAAGTTTAATGAAAATCCGTGATTCCTGGGAAGTTTCATGAAAATACGGGATGTAGTATCAGAGGAGTAGTTGCTACAAATTTTTACTTAATATAAGTCTATGTTAACAAAGATGGCCGCTGGAGGCCATGTTTAATGTTGAATCAAAATAATTTTTGACAAAGATCAACATCATGTCATGCTGATCATTTTAGATAAAGTCCCATATCAATATCACTTATAGTTTTCAAGAAGTAGTCGCTACAAACTTTTTTTTAAAAAATCTATATATGGTGGCCATATTGAATTTCTGGCCAACTAGACATTTTGCTAGGATGAACTTGACATCAAGAGCAACATTCCTGTGAAGTTTCATGAAATCCGTTAAGTAGTTTCGGAGGAGTAGTCGCTTCATGTTTTTACTATATAACTCAATGTAAACAAAGATGGCTGCTGGCAGCCATGTTTAATGTCAAATCAAAATGATTTTCGACAAGGACCAACATCATGTCATGCTGATCATTTTAGAAAAAAGTCCCATATCAATATCACTTATAGTTTTCAAGAAGTTGTCGTTACAAACTTGTTTTTTAAAAATCTATTTTTAGCTGTGGTGGCCATCTTGAATTTCCCGCCAACCTGAAATTTTGCTAGGATCAACTAGCCTCAATCAAGAGCAACATTTCTGTGAAGTTTGGGGAAAATCCGCCAAATAGTTTTAAAGGAGAAGTCGCTAAAAAAAAAGTTTACAGAAGGACGGACGGACAGACGCCGCACCATGGCATTAAAATGAAGGCCTTATCATGTTAACATATAAATTATAGCATATTTCAGAAAATCAAGGGCCATAACTCCGGTGTTAATGCTCCTATTTGGCTGGTTTCAAAATCTTCCGAGCTTCCATTGAAATCAACAATCTGGTAAAGTTTTGGAAAAGATCAGATAAATGAAGTCCCTACTGTGTTAACAAGGTCAAATCATAGCACATTTCAGAAAATCAAGTGCCATAACTCTGGTGTTAATGGTTCGATCTGGCTGGTTTTCAAACTCGACCAAGATTTTATTGCTATTAACAATCTGTGCAAATTTGGTAAAGATCAAATAATAAATGAAGGTGCGAGAGTGTTCACACGGCAGAACATGGATATTTTCAGAATATCAAGGGCCATAACTCTGCTGTTACTAATCCGATTTGGCTGGTTTTCAAACTTATCCAAGCTTTCATTGATATTAACATTCTTTGTAAGTTTGAACAAGATCAAATAATAAATGAAGGTGCAAGAGTGTTCACAGGGCAGAAAATGGCATTTTTTAGCAAAAAACAAGGGCCATAACTCTAGCGTAACTGGTCCATTCTAGTTGGTTTTCAAACTCATCTAAGATTTTATTGCTCTTAACAATCTGTGCAAATTTGGTAAAGATCAAATAATAAATGAAGGTGCGAGAGTGTTCACACAGCAGAACATGGATTTTTTCAGAATATCAAGGGCCATAATTTTGCTGTTACTGATCGGATTTGGCTGGTTTTCGAACTTATCCAAGCTTGCATAGCTGTTAACAATCTGTGCAAATTTGGTAAAGATCAAATAATAAATGAAGGTGCTAGAGTGTTCACAGGCAGAAAATGGACTTTTTCAGCAAAACAAGAGCCATAACTCTGGTGTTACTTACCCAATCTGGCCGTTTTTCAATCTGGCCGTTTTTCAAACTTGTCCAAGCTCTCATTTATATAAAGACCTTGGCAAAGTTTGGTTAAGATCACATTAAAAATGAAGGGGCTAGAGTGTTCTCAAGGCAAAAGTTAATGGACGATGGACAACACGTCATCATCGCATTAGATCTGCTGGCCTTTGGCTCTGCTTGCCTTTGGCCTTTGGCCAGTAGAGCTAAAAATTAACTCCATCTCGGGAATACAATCCAGTGCTCCAGATAAGATGTGTATCTGTGTCATAATGCATATTTTTTTACCAAAAATGCTTTAAAAATGAAATTATTGCATACAAAAACGTGTTGAAAAATTGCCGATAAATATTGAGAACCAAATTCCCGCATACACACTTCAATAGCTTAGAAAATCTGAGTGCGTCCAGTCATACTCAGTAGATGCTTGTTTGAGGAACTGAAAGACAAACAAGTGCCTCCAGCAAGTACTAGTAGATGCTTGCAAGGGAAAACAATGGCCTTTTTGTCGGTAGTTTGACATAAGCTAATGCCAATTTAACAAAGACAGAAATCAAAGTCGAAGGTATATTATAAGGAGAAGAAGAAATACGAAATATTTTTATGGTGAAGACTAAGACTAAAAATTCTACATTAATCCAGCTTGTCCAAAACTTTACTTAAGGAATAAAAAATAAATGTAATACTTCTTTTCATGCGTACAACATGCATTGTGCTGATAGCTTATCTGGAGACTGATAATTGCATCAGTTTGTTTTTAAAAAGAGAATTAAAGTCATGCACTTTTATATCAGAACAATAAAGTATCTCAATTTTTATTAAAAGAACACCATTTCTAAATTATATATATTTTCAGAATAAATATGCTGCTCATATTTACTGTGCAGTGTGATCGATAATGTCGAGGACAATTTAGAGCTAGAAGCCTTGCCAACCTGATAGGCCTAAACTTTTTCTTGGAAATCACGTTTTTATTATGCATGCAAAATCAGCAACAATAATCAGAGAGATCTGTCAGCTAAATCCAACATTAGCGCTTCAATTTATCAAACCTAACCATCTCCCAGAGGACATTTATTTCTAATCTCTGTATTTAGCAAAATTGGAGATGTCAATGTATATGACATGTACCGTAACTGTAGTATTTCAAACAAAACGTCTGACTCATTATCATTGAAATGTTCTTAATAATTTACATATTTTAGGAAAGACAAACTCTAAAATACTCTTTGAAGGAAAAAATTACTGAGTAGTCAAATTTAGGAAAGTCCGACTCTAAAAGGTTCTTCAGGGGAAAAAAAGGCTGAGTAGACAAATTTAGGAATAATTTCCAAGATTCAGAAAAAAGAGCACCAACCATAAATGGCTTAGACTGAAAAAAATCCATTCAAGCTTAAGACAAAAGGTCTGTCAAGAATACATACACCAGTCAGGCAAATCAAAAAACAAAGAGCCCAAATGGAACTGAGAGCCTCTAATGGGCCCAAAGCTTTCGCCTGAACCTTTATTTCTGAATTTTATCTGAAAGTCTGAGCACTGTCTGAATATGTCTGAACACAAAATTACCATCTGAACTGCCAGACTGGAGGCTTAACAATATTAGTAAGATAGAAGATTTAGTAAATTGTGTTAGGCATTAATTGCTAACTGTTAATACGATTGCACCAATGATATATTTAAACCAATGTTAGAATAAGAAGAAAAAAATGGAAACTAAAATTTTATTTTATTATATGCAAGTATGTTTTTGAAGTCAAAATGATACAGGATTAATAAAGTTTGTGGTGTGTCCCTTTAAATTCACAATGACGGTGTCTCTGAACTCGATTTCCATTAGAAATGTTTTTAACCCTTAACCCGCTACATATACATAGTGGACTGTTCTTTCTTTGAATTAAGACCATTCCATTTAAGTGACAAAGGGGTGTTTTGGGGAAAATGACTGATCAGACATTGTAAACCTTGACCTCGTGCTTAGTGGGTTAAGACTATTAATTTTATCCAAAGTATTCAAACTCCATAAATAGAAATAAATTCACACCGCCTCATACATTCATATGAAAATTAGGTCAGTAGGTCAAACTTAACTGACCATGACCGTGCCAATTTGACATGCTGGCGCCAGTTTCTTAGGAATTCTTTGGCAATATCATAAATTTATTAACAGTTATGTCTAACTGATCCCGAATATACAGGAACGGTGACCAGGCAGCTTCACTAATGTGATAGGGGGCCAGAGTATAATGCTTTAGCGCCTCAAGGTTATGAAAATATTCTGTAGGTCTCCCCACTCCCCACCCCACTCACCCCCCGCCCCACACCCACCCTCTCCTCCCCGGTATCTAAAATGCAACTACAACATACTAAATGTCCGTGTGTGTGTGTAGTTCTAAGGTTTATAGTCCGTCCGCCAACGAACACATCAAGGTATACCTGACGCGATGGGCACAATAGAGTCTGGACTTATATATACTAAATGTCCAACAACAAACATCATTCTTATAATTACATCAAAACATCACAAGAGAACGATCTACTGATTGAGAAACGCAGACTCTCATGCGATGCACGATTAATCGACTGGCTTAACAATCTATTGTTAACATGGTCTGTAATGTATGACACTCAAAACGAGAGATTCATTATCAGGTGTATTCTTCTTGATGAAACTCACACATGTTGCTTAAGATTGCTGACATCCATTCATACTGATCGTTGTTTGTTCCCTTGTTTTTTTCTTTTGAAGAAATATTTATCATTCCTGTTTACTGAAAATAGTTCTGAATGGAAAAGTGCTGATTTATAAAGCTGTATCAAACTGTGTCTTCAATTAAATTGTTTACTCAGGATCATCTGGTTATTTGGAACTGTTTCAGAGAGAGGGGAAGGATACATAGCTAGGATCCGGGAATTGTGCCCTATTTTTATTGAATAGATTCTTACGGTTTAATAGACCAATACACTGGTCACTGCTGACCAATACACGGGTCACTGCCCATTTAACTCCGCAATCGACAGACGAGGATGAGGAAAGTGTCTTGCCCAAGGCCAATCATGTCAAAGGATTCTTTAAGTCTTGGAGTCACTATGGGCAATTTTGATAATGTTGTTTGTGTTCCGAAGGTTTATATTCGTGCCACCTGTTATGACATTTTAGAGTCTGGACTTAACGCATGCATGGTGTATGGTGCATTTTATTAGTGCCACCATCACTCTAATAGTAAGAATGCGGTGTTTAAAAGTTTCTCCCCAGCCTTCACCGCTGCAGGTTTGACTCTCACTGGGAGCTAAGCTCGACTCAATCATCATGTTAATCTGGGTCCCCTGGCTGGGTACCTGGCTGTTTACCGATACTTTGGAAACTCATATCAGGGAACCTTTACAGAGATGCATAGTTGACATAAGTAGCGTTGGTTGGCTGGTTGGTTGAATGGTGATTTATGTCATTTTCAGCAGCACATTTTAGGCTATATAATTATGACTGTTAATTTTTTATTGGTGGAGGCAGACCAGCCACCTTTTCCTGGGTATAAACTGTACTATACAGTACTTTGTGCTTCTGTCACGCGTGGGTTTGCTCTCTGGCGGAGGCTTGTCTGTTGGGAAACTTAATCCTTTACCTCTTTCCCTCTGTGGTGGCTGTCACAATATAACCTATTATGATCCACAATATAACCTATTATGATCCACAGTATAACCTTTTCAATGCCAACTAGAGCTAAAGCCAAACCGAAAACAGTCCTGTTCTAAAGACCACTTAAAATCACCCTTCTGATTCTAGCTTTAACAATGCAGCAAACAACAAAAGCATACATAATCACTACTAATTTTAACATATCTCTACTTTTAAGCAATTATAAAAACAACTTGTTCTTTGTATAACTGTTTTTTATTCCATTGCCTCTTGTCTGTCATCTGTCATCAAAAACTCGTACAGTTTATTCTTAGATCCATTAATTTTGTTAAGAGCTGCGATTAACTTTCGACTTGTTTAAAAGCATCATGGAGCATTAAAATTTCAAAAAAAAATTGTAATGAAGTAAATTTAAGAAGAAATTTGATCTTAGTATCTCTTAAGCTGCATTATATCAATTAAGGAAAAGACTGTTGAAACAACAGGTTTTAAATGTTTATGAAATCACATGAACAATAACATTTATTTTTAAACTTTATTTGTAGTTCCTGACATACATAATTTCCGTCTGAGTCTCATTTTTTTTGACCTTGCACATACTATGCCTTGCAGAACAAGTTAGAGAAACTAGACTTGCAGGAAATCAACAGTTGTCTGTGTTGTACTGTGTTGACCTTTCTCGTCCCGTTAAAAATGACAAGCGTTTATCTGGACATGATCAAAATTCAAAGCGCATCTGCAAGACCCTGATTTTACATCAAAAGTGGCATTTTTTAAGAGCTTGCTTGGTCAGTTCTGATTGGACCAAGAAATGCCAGCGTGTATATAACTGTTGGCCAATGAAAACTGAATGTCACCAGATTAACCTGTCAGAATGCTTGTCAAACATTTGTTCTGCCTACATGGTTTGACAGCTTGGCACCCCGTAATTGTTTTTGATTTATATAGCTTCATTTTGTGTCAAGTAGTGAGAAATGAAACATGGCTTTTTCGAAAGAATTGGGTAGCGGTGCCAAATAGTTTTTTAATGTGGTTTGGTACATACAAGAGTTTTTGCAACATTAATTAAGGTACCCCGGGGAAATGGACCATTTCGTTTCCACCATTTTCGGTCATGTGTTTTGTAATAGCAGATCGATATTGACGTCACACAATAAGATAAATTTAGTGCCATTGAACAACCGAAGCACAATCAAATTCAATAGATTCCCGATCAATTTTCGGACAAAATCATACATAATTGTATGAATGAAATATATTTTTAGCAATTTTAAGCAATCCCAATCCGTGGTATTAACTTTCGAAAATCATCGCTGAAATACGCTCATTCATGCCTTGGTGATTCACCAACCATAAATGGCTTAGACTGAAAACAATCCATACAAGTTTAAAGACACATTTCGAGCCTATTGTATTTGGGGGGGGGGGGGGGAAATACATTTGCACAAGGAAATTGAGATTATTAGGTTTTTGTCAAAGGATGAGGCCCGTCCCATAAAGAGTATAATAATGTAGTAAAAATTATAACCGTTTTGCATTTTATGTGTACTTGTATATATGTTAAAACAATTATGCATAGATGGATTTTCTTAAAAGACCCGTGTTAACTATTAATAGTTTTTGTATTTTTAGCACAATATACTCTATTATCAGTTACTTCTCTGCCATGTTTTAGTAAATCTCAAATGCAAGAAACTCATCGGGACTTCAAAATTCCAAAATCGTTGTCATCTATCAGTGTTTTTGGTCACTTGAATCGAAGGCTCAATGTGATGTTTTGGAACCACTCTTCAACCGTCGTCTGTCCGTTGTCTGTCCGTCGTCGTCGTTATATTTTGCTTCTTATCACTTCTAGTTCATGTGTTGTTGTTTGTTAATTGATATTAAAAATAACAAGAGAATCGGTAGAACCGATGGATGCATCCCGAAAGTTACACAAAAATAAGTAATGTTTAGTGTGAGTGCTTCCTTATTCAAAATGAATCCGTATGGAACTCTATTATGCTCCGGATAAGATTTTTCAAAAAAGGGAGATAATTAAAAAAAGTAGTGAAGCTAGAGTTATGCTTCCTATGAACTGCACTCTGTCTGATTGTCCTAATCATTCACACAAACTTTAATCAAGCATACTTTTTGAGTTATGCTCCGGACAAAAAGTGTGACGAGCGGACGCACACACCGACGGACGGAAAAAGCGGCGACTATATGCTCCCCCATAATAAACAATCTAGTGTTTTTAGTTACAATATATTTTATATAAACAAGAGGTCAATGACCTTGAAGCTCTACTGATTGATTTTGATTTCAGGAAGTAGTCGCTACAAACTGGTTTTTTGAAAATCTATTTTTAGCCGTGGTGGCCATCTTGAATTTCCGGCCAACCTGAAATTTTGCTAGGATCAATAAGACATCAAGAGCAACATTCCTGTGAAGTTTCATGAAAATCCGTCAAGTAGTTTCAGAGGAGTAGTCGCTACAAGTTTTCCTTATATAACTCTTTGTAAACAAAGATGGCCACTGACAGCCATGTTTAACATTGAATCAAAATAATGTTCGACTCGGATAACCACCATGTCATGCTGATCATTTTAGAAAAAGTCCCATATCAATATCTCTTATAGTGTTCAAGAAGTAGTCGCTACAAACTTATTTTTTAAAAATCTATTTTTAGCCATGGCGGCCATCTTGAATTTCCGGCCGACCTGAAATTTTGCTAAGATCAATTAGACATCAAGAGCAACATTCATGTGAAGTTTCATGAAAATCCGTCAAGTATTTTCAGAGGAGTAGTCGCTACAAGTTTTCATTATATAACTCTATGTAAACAAAGATGGCCACTGGCAGCCATGTTTAACGTCGAATCAAAATAATGTTCGACTCGGATAACCATCATGTCATGCTGATAATTTTAGAAAAAGTCCCATATCAATATCTCTTATAGTTTTCAAGAAGTAGTCGCTACAAACTTATTTTTTAAAAATCTATTTTTAGCCATGGCGGCCATCTTGAATTTCCGGCCGACCTGAAATTTTGCTAGGATCAATTAGACATCAAGAGCAACATTCCTGTGAAGTTTCATGAAAATCCGTCAAGTAGTTTCAGAGGAGTAGTCGCTACAAGTTTTCATTATATAACTCTATGTAAACAAAGATGGCCGCTGGCTGCCATGTTTAACGTCGAATCAAAACGATTTTCGACAAGGACCAACATCATGTCATGCTGATCATTTTAGAAAAAGTCCCTTATCAATATCTCTTATAGTACAAACTTATTTTTTAAAAATCTATTTTTAGCCGTGGCGGCCATCTTGAATTTCCGGCCAACCTGAAATTTTGCTAGGATCAATTAGACATCAAGAGCAACATTCCTGTGAAGTTTCATGAAAATCCGTCAAGTAGTTTTAGAGAAGTAGTCGCTACAAGTTTTCATTATATAACTCTATGTAAACAAAGATGGCCGCTGGCAGCCATGTTTAACGTCGAATCAAAACGATTTTCGACAAGGACCAACATCATATCATGCTGATCATTTTAGAAAAAGTCCCATAGCAATATCCCTTAGAGTTTTCAAGAAGTAGTCGCTACAAACTTGTTTTTTAAAAACCTATTTTTAGATTTGGCGGCCATCTTGGATTTCACATCTACATGAATTTTTGCTAGGATCAACTAGACTTCATGGGCAACATTTCTGTAAAGTTTTATGAAAATCCATTCAGTAGTTTCAGAGTAGTCGCTACAAAAAAAAGTTTACGGACAGACGGACGGACAGACGGACGGACGACGGACGCCCCACCACGGCATAAGCTCTGCTGATCTCTGATCAGTAGAGCTAAAAACAAAGGTAATAGTAAATGAAAAGAAAAAAACTGTGATGGGGCCTCAATATAATGTCTCTGTGGTAATCAGTCAGCGAGAAGTAAGCAGTTAAAAAGCATGCTATCCATGATTTTTCAACGACTACAATCAGCTGGGAAATGTGTCTTTAAGACAAAAAGTCAGTCAAGAATACATACACCAGTCAGGCAAATCAAAAAACAAAGAGCCTAAATGGACCCAAGAGCCACTAATGGGCCCAAGGCTTTCGCCTGACCTCATGAACCACTATTTCTGAATTTTATCTGAAACTTTCTGACCTATTTAATTACTTTTGGAATATGTAAATTGCATAAGATGACGTTGCTTGGTATAACTTAATGGACGCAGTATCCAACTCGATCGTTTAATAAATTCAATATCATTATATATTAAACATTGATAAGGAAAAAAAACAATAGATGCATGTAGTCACAATTGTAAAAAACATCATGGATTACGGAAATCAATGAGATCCCCTTCACTATATATTGATTGAATTTATTGAACAATTTGGATAAAATTCTAGCATAGCCTCACATCATATAATTTTATCCAACTCGTTTGATAAATTCAATATTAATCAGGCACTCGTGTAAGATCATTATTAAACATCAATAAGAACCAATAGATGCAGGTAGACACTATTAAAAAAAAAAGTCCCCCTCCGACTAAAACTACGATTTAATTTTAATTACTTTTGGAATATGTAAATCGCGTAAAATACTGCTTGGTATAACTTAATGGACGCAGTATCCAACTCGTTTGATAAATCAATATTAATCAGGCACTCGTGTAAGATTATTATTAAACATCGATAAGAAAAAACAACAATAGGTGCAGGTAGACACAATTGTAAAAGAAAAGTCACCCTCCCACTAAAACTACGATTTAATTCGTGAATAGAGGAATTCGCCAGGGCGATGTCTTTAGACCAATTTAATTACTTTAGTAAATCGCGTAAGATGCTGCATGGTATAACTTAATGGACAGTCTTCCTCAGTTATTAAGAAAAATATATGTAATGAAAATGGCTTAAAATCCAAAAATAAAACCCAGCAATATCATACAAATGTGTACAAAACATCTTACCTTTTCCGACGTTCTGAAAAAGCCGCTAGTGCGGAGTTGGTGCTTCTTGTCAACGTTGTACTGAACCAGGAAGCAAGTATCTTCCTTGTTTAGTAGCTCCAAGTGTCATTGTTACTAGTAACAGTATTCACAATATCACAAATAAAACATGCTTGTATATTAAAACATGAGGACTCTGTGTCTTTTGTTTCTTATTAATTCACAATAGTTTAGTGTTTTTCTTATTAATTCACAATAGTTTAGTGTTTGTTAGCAGATGTTTATATGTAACTGAGTGATCACAAACCAAGAATTATGTTGATGTTGCGATACATCGACTAGACTACACCATATGAATCAGAGGGAATGAGTTATGCTCCCAAAACTAGCTTTGGGATGACAGTAGGGTGTGTGAAGTTTGGTGCACCCTAGAACCTGGTTTAAATCCCAGTCTTTTTTGCCACTGACCGTTTGAAGACGACAGCCCTATTGTCAACCTTTTTTTGTGTGTTTTTGACGTCATATTCCTTATTAACATTTCCAAATGCCATGAAAAACAAAGGAGATATGACCTATTGAAAATTTACAAAGAACATTACTAGAGGCTGCCATCTTTGAACGATGACGTCATCGCGTCATTTTACCATGTAAGGCATATTGACAAAATACATTTTAAAACAAAGAAAATCACTGCAAATTGATTAAAAATAAATATACAGATGTAAAATGTATAAATTGTATGATAATTTTTCATTTGAAGTAATTTTCTTTGCTTTAAAAGACATTTTGTCAATATGCCATATATGGTAAAATGGCGCGATGACGTCACTGTTCAAAGATGGCAGCATCCATTAATGTTCTTTGCAAATTTTCAATAGGTCATAATTTTATCTCCTTTGTGTTTCATGGCATTTTGACAATTCTTTCAGTTTTTTTCAAGTTTTTCTGAGCCCTATTAAATAAATAGTGTTTGAAAATAGTGCATCAACCCCTTTAAGTGAGAAAAATAAAATTATCGTTTTAACTTTTCTATAGATGTTTGTCAACATCAACTGGTAAAACCTCCACTGCATTTTGTGAACAATTAAGAATCGTGTGATTAATGTATTCTATTGGCATACCAATCTATTGAGTAATTAACAAACACACATGCATCAATAAAACAAGAGGCCCAAGAGGGCCTGTGGATGCTCTACTGGCTAACATGGCTCTTATAACATCAATGACTGCCATTTACGTTTTTTTGAAATATAGCATTTTTAACTAAATCAAGGGCCATAACACCGCTGTTACCTGTCCGATCTGGCTGGTTTTCGAACTTGTCTGAGCTTTCATTGATATTAACAATCTGTTAAAGTTTGGTAAGGATCGGATGAAAAATGAAAGCCCTATTGTCTTAACGAGGCAAAATATAGCATTTTGAACTAAATCAAGGGCCATTTCTCCGCTGTTACGAGTCCGATATCAATGGTTTTCAAACTTGGCCGAGCTTTCATTGACATTAACAATCTGATAAAGTTTGGTAAAGATCGGATGAAAAATGAAGGCCCTATCGTCTTAACGACACAAAAGTTAACAGACGACGGAAGACGGACGGACGACGGACGACGGATGACGGACACCACACCATCCCATAAGCTCTGCTGGCCCATGGCCAGTAGAGCTAAAAATATAATACGGCAAACGTGGCAATGATAATTCGAACAACACATTTTAAGTGTTTGTTTGTTTGTTTTCTTCTCGTTTTTAAAGTCGGCTGATGTAGTCTTTTAATCAGCTAAAATTGCTGACAAAATCGAAAATGCAATGATTGTAAAATGCTTTCATTTCCAAGTTAGTTGCTGCAAAACGTAATTGTTAGTATCCTTTTCACGATTTGCGTGGGTTGTTCGTATTTTATCAAACTTTAATGGCTTTTTTAGTGTTTTGTTCTTAAACCAGGAAGTGTGAAATTGAAAGTGTGAAATTGCGCAGTTTCTTGTTTGTTTGTTTGATACGTCTTTCACGCTTTTTGTATATTTGTCGATCTTTGTTTATCACAATTTGTGTTTGGTGTAGTTTTTAAGTAGGTTACGACTTTGATTTCAACAATATATATAGAGTCCTTCAAAATGGCCAAGCTGAAAAAAAAGAAAATTGTTGAAATCAAAGTCATAACCCACTTAAAAACTGCACCAAACACAAAATATTTTTTTAAATTTCCCATTTTGAACGTGTTTTTTTCTCTCCCAGATTAGCATGTAACTATATTTTATGGAAGGGTAAACCTTTTTTCTCTCAATTAAACTGTACCTTTTGATGATTGCAAGTAATAACACACTTAATGAAATTACGGTAATTAACTACCAAATAAAAGCCAAATAACATCTGTTCAGCCAAGAATCAGACAATGTTCAGTTAAATTTCAGACAGTGGTTTAAGCAACTTTTCAGAATAAAAATCTGAATAGTGTCTGCACCATTTTCTGAATCTTTCTTAAAAAAGATTCAGACTTCAGAAACTTTTCAGTCTGAATTTAGTCTGAATAAACCCCTGTAGATTCAGATGATTTCCAGTCTGAATTTTGTCTGGACATGTTCCAATTTAAGTAATTATTCAGACAAGGCCAAATAATGTCTGTTTAGCCAAGAATCAGACAATGTTCAATTAAATTTCAGACAGTGGTGAAGCCAATATTCAGACACTATATTTTCATGCGGGTTAAATAATTTTCATTATGATAACAACCTTGATACTCGGCTCATTTTTTTTGAGGGTGTGGGGGCTCTTTTCAAGAATTTTGCCTAATTTACTTTTAATATTTCAGCTCTTTTGCTGCTATTTTGGCTTGTTTCATGACAGAGGCATGTCTGATGGGAAACTTCATCCTTCATCTCGAGTCCCATTGGTTTAAACATATTTTATTCCAAAGATAACATATTATACAAATGTTACATACAATAATAAATGCTTACACAGAACCTCTCCCTTTGAATTGAATTGAATGTTGTTTAACGGCTCATCAACACAGTATAGGTTATTTAGAGCCGCCCCAGAGAGAGGGGAAGGATACATAGGAATCCGGGAACCTGCCCTACTCTTATTATCAAATAGATTCCTATGGTTCTTTAACGTGCTCGGAGGATAGACCGATACATGGGACCGCCCGGTTTATGTCCCCATCCGACGGACGAGGCTAAGGGAAAGTGTCTTGCCCAAGAACACACCGACGGAACTCAGTGGCACCACGGAGGATTGAACCCAGGGCCTCCGGTTACAAATCCGCCGCGCTACCGACTGCGCCACGCCAGCCCTCCTCTGTCCCTTTGAAGTTTCTGTCTCAATATAACATATTGTGTTAAAGGGACGTAAAACTCCATTCCATATTACCAAGTTCATATCATTTACAGTATTAAAAGTGTCTGAGCAGGATTCCCTATGCATTCTTCCTATTCCCTGGAATATGACATTTAAGGACGGATAGAAGCTATGAATAAGCTTCTTTAAGGCATTAAATAAATCAGTTTCCAGACACAATGTTGTGGAATTTACTTCATTTTGTCCATTGCAATAGTATTTATTTCAGAATGTTTCTGATTATGATGGAGCTTCAAGACAAGGAAAGTCTCTTTAAGACTCTACAAGGCAGTATCTGATGACAGTGTAGAATGAAGTCCCTACAAGGCAGTGTCTGATGACAGTGTAGAATGAAGTCTCTACAAGTCAGTATCTGATGATAGTGTAGAATGGAGTCTCTACAAGGCAGTATCTGATGATAGTGTAAAATGAAGTCTCTACATGTCAGTATCTGATGATAGTTTAGAATGAAGTCTCTACAAGTCAGTATCTGATGAAACTGAAGAATGAAGTCTCTACAAGGCAGTATATCTGATGATAGTGTAGAATGAAGTCTCTACAAGTCAGTATCTGATGATAGTGTAGTCTCTACATGGCAGTATCTGATGACAGTGTCGAATGAAGTCTCTACATGGCAGTATCTGATGATACTGTAGAATGAAGTCTCTACATGGCTGTATCTGATGATAGTGTAGAATGAAGTCTCTACATGGCAGTATCTGATGACAGTGTAGAATGAAGTCTCTACATGGCAGTATCTGATGACAGTGTAGAATGAAGTCTCTACCTGGCAGTATCTGATGAAACTGTAGAATGAAGTCTCTACATGGCAGTATCTGATGATAGTGTAGAATGAAGTCTCTACATGGCAGTATCTGATGATAGTGTAGAATGGAATCTCTACAAGGCAGTATCTGATGAAACTGTAGAATGAAGTCTCTACATGGCAGTATCTGATGATAGTGTAGAATGAAGTCTCTACAAGGCAGTATCTGATGAAACTGTAGAATGAAGTCTCTAAATGGCAGTATCTGATGATAGTGAAGAATGAAATCTCTACATGGCAGTATCTGATGATAGTGTAGAATGAAGTCTCTACAAGGCAGTATCTGATGATAGTGTAGAATGGAGTCTCTACAAGGCAGTATCTGATGACAGTGTAGAATGAAGTATCTACATGGCAGTATCTGATGATAGTGTAGAATGAAGTCTCTACATGGCAGTATCTGATGACAGTGTAGCATGACGTCTCTACAAGGCAGTATCTGATGAAACTATAGAATGAAGTTTCTACATGGCAGTATCTGATGATAGTGTAGAATGAAGTCTCTACAAGGCAGTATCTGATGATCGTGTAGAATGAAGTCTCTACATGTCAGTATCTGATGATAGTGTAGAATGAAGTCTCTACATGGCAGTATCTGATGATACTGTAGAATGAAGTCTCTACAAGGCAGTATATGATGATACTGTAGAATGAAGACTCTACAAGGCAGTATCTGATGATAGTGTAGAATGAAGTCTCTACAAGGCATTATTTGATGATAGTGTAGCATGGAGTCTCTACAAGGCAGTATCGGATGACAGTGTATAATGAAGTCTTTAGAAGACAGTTTCTGATGATAGTGTAGAATGAAGTCTCTACAAGGCATTATCTGATGATAGTGTAGCATGGAGTCTCTACAAGGCAGTGTCTGATGATGGTGTACAATGAAATCTCTAGAAGACAGTTTCTGATGATAGTGTAGAATGAAATCTCAACAAGGCATTATCTGATGATAGTGTATCATGGAGTCTCTACAAGGCAGTGTCTGACGATGGTGTACAATGAAATCTCTAGAAGACAGTTTCTGATGATAGTGTAGAATGGAGTCTCTCCAAGGCAGTATCTGATGATAGTGTAGAATGAAGTCTCTACAAGGCATTATCTGATGATAGTATAGCATGGAGTCTCTACAAAGCAGTATCTGATGATAGTGTATAATGAAGTCTCTACATGACAGTATCTGATGATAGTCTAGAATGAAGTCTCTACATGGGAGTGTCCGATAATAGTGTAGAATGAAGTCTCTTCATGGCAGTGTCTGCTGATAATGTACAAAGAAATCTCTACATGGCAGTATCTGATGATAATGTAGAATGAAATCTCTACAAGGCAGGATCTGATGATAATGTAGAATGAAATCTCTACAAGGCAGTGTCTGATGATGGTGTAGAATGAAATCTCTACAAGGCAGTGTCTGATGATAGTGTAGAATGAAATCTCTACATGGCAGTGTCTGATTATAGTGTAGAATGAAGTCTCTACAAGGCAGTGTCTGATGATGGGGTAGAATGAAGTCTCTACATGGAAGTGTCTGATGATAGTTTACAATGAAATCTCTATAAGGCAGTGTCTGATGATGGTGTAGAATGAAGTCTCTACAAGGCAGTGTCTGATGATGGTGTAGAATGAAATCTCTATAAGGCAGTGTCTGATGATGGTGTAGAATGAAGTCTCTAAAAGGCAGTGTCTGATGATGGTGTAGAATGTAATCTCTATAAGGCAGTGTCTGATGATGGTGTAGAATGAAGTCTCTACAAGGCAGTGTCTGATGATGGTGTAGAATGAAATCTCTATAAGGCAGTGTCTGATGATAGTGTAGAATGAAGTCTCTACAAGGCAGTATCTGATGATGGTGTAGAATGAAGTCTCTACAAGGCAGTATCTGATGATGGTGTATAATGAAGTCTCTACATGGCAGTGTCTGATGATGGTGTAGAATGAAATCCCTGCAAGGCAGTGTCTGATGATAGTGTAGAATGAAGTCTCTACAAGGCAGTATCAGATGATGGTGTAGAATGAAGTCTCTACAAGGTAGTATCTGATGATGGTGTAGAATGAAATCTCTATAAGGCATTATCTGATGACAGTGTAGAATGAAGTCTCTACAAGGCAGTATCTGATGATGGTGTAGAATGAAGTCTCTACAAGGCAGTATCTGATGATGGTGTAAAATGAAGTCTCTACATGGCTGTGTCTGATGATAGCGTACAATGAAATCTCTACAAGGCAGTGTCTGATAATGGTGTAGAATGAAGTCTCTACATGGCTGTGTCTGATGATAGTGTACAATGAAATCTCTACAAGGCAGTATCTGATGATGGTGTAGAATGAAGTCTCTCCATGGCAGTATCTGATGAGTGTAGGATGAAGGCTCTACAAGGCAGTATCTGATGATAGTGTAGAATGAAGTCTCTACATGAGTGTAGGATGAAGGCTCTACAAATCAGTATCTGATGATAGTGTAGAATGAAGTCTCTACAAGGCAGTATCTGATGATAGTGCAGAATGGAGTCTCTACAAGGCAGTATCCGATGATAGTGTAGAATGAAGTCTCTACATGACAGTATCTGAGGATAGTGTAGAATGGAGTCTCTACAAGGCAGTATTTGATGATAGTGTAGAATTAAATCTCTACAAGGCATTATCTGATGATAGTGTAGAATGAAGTCTCTACATGGCAGTATCTGATGATAGTGTAGAATGGAGTCTCTACAAGGCAGTGCCTGATGATAGTGTAGAATGGAGTCTTTACATGGCAGTGTCTGATGATGGGGTAGAATGAAGTCTCTACATGGAAGTGTCTGATGATAGTGTACAATGAAATCTCTATAAGGCAGTGTCTGATGATGGTGTAGAATGAAGTCTCTACAAGGCAGTGTCTGATGATGGTGTAGAATGAAATCTCTATAAGGCAGTGTCTGATGATGGTGTAGAATGAAGTCTCTACAAGGCAGTGTCTGATGATGGTGTAGAATGTAATCTCTATAAGGCAGTGTCTGATGATGGTGTAGAATGAAGTCTCTACAAGGCAGTGTCTGATGATGGTGTAGAATGAAATCTCTATAAGGCAGTGTCTGATGATAGTGTAGAATGAAGTCTCTAAAAGGCAGTATCTGATGATGGTGTAGAATGAAGTCTCTACAAGGCAGTATCTGATGATGGTGTATAATGAAGTCTCTACATGGCAGTGTCTGATGATGGTGTAGAATGAAATCCCTGCAAGGCAGTGTCTGATGATAGTGTAGAATGAAGTCTCTACAAGGCAGTATCAGATGATGGTGTAGAATGAAGTCTCTACAAGGTAGTATCTGATGATGGTGTAGAATGAAATATCTATAAGGCATTATCTGATGACAGTGTAGAATGAAGTCTCTACAAGGCAGTATCTGATGATGGTGTAGAATGAATTCTCTACAAGGCAGTATCTGATGATGGTGTAAAATGAAGTCTCTACATGGCTGTGTCTGATGATAGCGTACAATGAAATCTCTACAAGGCAGTGTCTGATGATGGTGTAGAATGAAGTCTCTACATGGCTGTGTCTGATGATAGTGTACAATGAAATATCTACAAGGCAGTATCTGATGATGGTGTAGAATGAAGTCTCTCCATGGCAGTATCTGATGAGTGTAGGATGAAGGCTCTACAAGGCAGTATCTGATGATAGTGTAGAATGAAGTCTCTACATGAGTGTAGGATGAAGGCTCTACAAATCAGTATCTGATGATAGTGTAGAATGAAGTCTCTACAAGGCAGTATCTGATGATAGTGCAGAATGGAGTCTCTACAAGGCAGTATCCGATGATAGTGTAGAATGAAGTCTCTACATGACAGTGTCTGAGGATAGTGTAGAATGGAGTCTCTACAAGGCAGTATTTGATGATAGTGTAGAATTAAATCTCTACAAGGCATTATCTGATGATAGTGTAGAATGAAGTCTCTACATGGCAGTATCTGATGATAGTGTAGAATGGAGTCTCTACAAGGCAGTGCCTGATGATAGTGTAGAATGGAGTCTTTACATGGCTTTTCGGTCCCATCTCCTTGCAAAACAGACTTCTTTTTTCCCCTCTTTGGCTAAGAAAATTCCCCTATAAACCCAATCAAAAACAACTTATTTCCCTCTCTAACTTTCTCAACATTATTAGGTTTGGGATATTGGGATACAGTTTATCTAAATGTACCTCTTTATGCACACCCAAATCTTCAATTTTTGCCTAATACACTGCTACCCCATATCTCAAAATCAAATTATTTTTTCCTTTTTAATTCGAAAATTGCGTTTTTTTCCTCCTATTGAAAGGCCTGGACCTCTTCCCCTATTTCCGAAAAAAAGCCCTGACTGAATGAATGTTGTTTGATATGTGAATGAATGTTGTTTGATATGTGAATGAATGTTGTTTGATATGTCATCATCAAAACTATAAGGGAGGGGGTGGGGACAGGATGAGACAAAATGATACTGATATAGTAAGGGTATAACTTACAGTTTTAAATCATACATCTGCAGGGTTTAAACACATCTAACAAGCTTCGCTTAAGACATAAAAAATTAAACACATTTCTCTGGATGTTTTCAGATTGTAATTAGGAACTGCTTAATTTCATGGTAAGGCCTTTTTTTTTTAATAACTTCGTTTACGGATCCGCCGAGTCTAATTTTCCTGTTTTGGAAAAAAAAAGTAAAATTGTACTTTTCACTTTTTTTTTTTTTTCCCACTCGTGTCAAGGACATGCTCGGTTATCTAAAGTATGCTATTAAACATGGATTTCGATAGGGATCTACGAAAAGTGATGTTCGACCTCCTGACGTAATTTTTTCAGAAAAAATCCGTAAACCAAGTTATTAAAAAAAAAAGACCTAAGTTGATTTCATTTTAAACAATCACTCTACCAATATCAATTACAGAGTTATAAACCACATTTGTTACTATTTATTGGTGCAAATCTCCAGAATAAAGCAGAACAAGTTTTCTGCCATAATGCATAGTTTGACCTTGCCTGTAAATCATACTTTCAGTGTGTACTTGGGTTGCATGGATTTTTTTTTATATTTTCAGGGATATTTTATGTGGATACACATCTTATCTGGGGCTCTGTCTAAGCATTCTATGTAATATATAGCTAGATGTTATATCTTCTGATTACGGACATTTGTAATCATCTATTCACACATCCAAGCGTTAGTTTTTAACATTACCACCGCCAAGGTGCAGACGCTCGACTTTGGTGAAATTACAATTAACAAGGTTTCCATCGATTACATACAAGCTTTAACCAAGATTTCTAAGTATAAAGGGCCATTATTTTGTTATAATATAAATATGGTCTATACCAGATGCCAGATACATGCGAGAAGTTTCAATCCATTATGTAAAGTACTTTTGGAGATGTAAGCTTATATCCAAATTTTAACCAAATTTTCAAAGATTAAAAAGAGGCCATAACTTTGTTAAAGAGTTACAGAACCTGGCTCTGTGGTGTTGTCTAATGATGCTGAATACATGTGTGAAGTGTAAAGTACTTACTAAGATACAAATTTACATACAAACTTTAACCAAATTTCTGAAGTACAAAAGGGACCATAATTTTCTTTAAATAGATGCAAGAGTTATAGAACCTGGCTTTGTGGTGTTGTGTTATGATGCCCAATACATGTGTGAAGTTTTAATCTATTATGTAAAGTTTAACCAAGTTTTCTAAGTATGGAAGGGGCCATAATTCTGTCAAAATAAAAGCAGGAGTTACGTCACCTGACTCTGTGGTGTCATCTAATGATCCAGAATATATACGTGAAATTTCAATCCATTGTGTAAAGGTGGTTTGAAAGAAACAAAATTTAACCAAGCTTACATACAAACTTTAACCAAGTTTTTTAAATATAAAAGGGGCCATAATTCTGTCAAAATACAAGCAAGAGTCATATCACCTAACTCTGTGCTGTCATCTAATGATGCTGAGTACATGTGAGAAGTTTAAATCCATTGTTTAAGGTGGTTTGAGAGCTACAAGCTTACATACAAACTTTAACCAAGCTTACATACAAACTTTAACCAAGCTTACATATAAACTTTATCCATATTTCTCTGTATGAGAAGGGCCATAATTCTGTCAAAATAAAAGCAAGAGTTATATCACCTGACTTTGGTGTCAACTAATGATGCTACATGTGTGAAGTTTCTATCCATTATGTAGATACAAGCTTACATGCATACTTTAACCAGGGGACGCAGACAACAACAACAACAACAACAACAACAACATCGATCAAGTGATGACAATAGCTTTTTTTTTCGCTTCAGAAAAGTCCAACTAAAAACTGAACGTGTATATATTAATTTTCATTTTCTGTTTAATGGTGTAGCAGATTTATTGCATCACAGGTTTATTTATGTCGCAGACATTCGTCTCATTAGGAACTCTATATTCTTCTGTTTGCTCTTTACATATTTTAATATCCCATTCATCACTGCGTTATCCGAGGTTTAGCATATATTGACTGGAGTTATCATCCAGAAAACAGTTTACTTTTCCCACATGGTTAACCATTATGACATCAAGAAGACCGTTGGCACCAAGTAATCATTTGATCACATCTGACCACAAACAGTATTACAGACAAATACCACTAGACATAAATAACAAGAAATCCGTGGATTCACATGTCTCGCCTAACGGGACTGGACTTAAAAATAAAAAGGTCAATGATGCTTAAATGAAAGTTTGTAAACATTTTAGTAACTAACAAGAGGCCCAAGAGGGCCTGTGGACGCTCTACTGGCTAAAACAGCTCTTATAGATTTAGATAGATATAGCTAGATATAGCTCTCTTCTCCTATAGATTTAACAAAGAAAAATACAATATAGAATTTTTCAACAAATCAAGGGCCATAACTCTGTTATTACTAACAAGATCTAGCTAGTTTTCGAAATTGTCCAGGATTTCATTGATATACCGCGCTTTGCACAACTAGACATCATACTGAAGCTTCCTGCCAAATTTCGTAGAAATCCAACAAGCCGTTTAGGGAGTAGCGCCGACAAGAAATTTAAAATAAAAATGTCTAAGGGCCATAACTCCGTCAAAAATCAGCAAACTGCAACAAAAGCGTGATATGCACAACTAGACATCTTACCGATGCTTCCTGCCAAGTTTCGTCGAAATTCAACAAGGCATTTAGGATGAGTAGCGCCGACAAGAAATTTTAAAGTAAGTGTCAAGTAATTAAAAAGATAATGAAAAAATTAAAAAAAAAAAAAAAAATCAAATCAATCAAAAAAAAGGAAAAAAAAAAAAAAGGAAAAAAAAAATAGAAAAAAAATAGAAAAAAAAATTAAAATTAAAAAAAAAAAAAAAAAAACAATAAAAAAAAAAAAATAATAATAATTTAAAAAAAAAAAAAATTAAAAAAAAATTGGAACAATTAAAAAAAAAAAAAAAAAAAAATTAAAAAAAAATTGCAATTGAAAAAACTAGAAAAAATAAATCAAATTAAAAAATAAAAAAAAAATAAAAACAGCTTTTGCCTATACAAGCCTAAGTAAAAGTGACCCCCAGGGTGGGGCCAAATATGACCAATAGGCCACCATTTGAACAAACTTGGTAGAAGACCATAAGCTTATAGCAAATGCAAAATATTAAACCTCTGGCTCTTGCAGTTTCAGAGAAGAAGATTTTTTAAGTTTTTCCCTATACATGTCTATGTAAAACATGTGACCCTTGGGGCGGGGTCAAATGTGACCCGAGGGTCACAATTTGAACAAACTTGGTAAAGGACCATAAGCTTATAGCAAATGCAAGATATTAAACCTTAAGCTGTTGCAGTTCCAGAGAAGAAGATTTTTTTCAGTTTTTCCCTATACAAGCATTTATGTAAAACTGAGACACCGGGGCGGGGCAAGATGTGACACCAGGGTCACCATTTGAACAAACTTGGTAAAGGACCATAAGCTTATAATAAATGTTTAATATCAAACATCTGGCTCTTGTAGTTTCCGAGAAGAAGATTTTTAAAAAAAAAGATCCTATATAAGTTCTATGTAAAACTGTGACCCTTGGGGCGGGGACAAATTTGACCCCAGGGTCAGCATTTGAACAAACTTAGTAGAGGACCATAAGCTGATGCTACATGTAATACATGAGAGCTCTGTGCCATGTGGTTCCAGAGAAGAAACTGTGACCCCCGGGGTGGGGCCAAATGTGACCCCTGGGTCACCATTTGAACAAACTTGGTAGAGGACCACAAGCTTATAGCAAATGCAAAATATTAAACCTCTGGCTCTTGCAGTTTCAGAGAAGAAGATTTTTTAAGTTTTTCCCTATACATGTCTATGTAAAACATGTGACCCTTGGAGCGGGGCCAAATGTGACCCGAGGGTCACCATTTGAACAAACTTGGTAAAGGACCATAAGCTTATAGTAAATGCAAAATATCAAACCTCCGGCTGTTGTAGTTTCCGAGAA
The DNA here is from genome assembly GCA_037043455.1 of Cyrtodaria siliqua. Taxonomy (NCBI): domain Eukaryota; kingdom Metazoa; phylum Mollusca; class Bivalvia; order Adapedonta; family Hiatellidae; genus Cyrtodaria; species Cyrtodaria siliqua. The sequence goes on from JAWPHD010007630.1 coordinate 29,124, forward strand.
GAAGATGATTTTTTTTAAAAATCCTATATCAGTCTATGTAAAATTGTGACCCCCGGGGCGGGGACAAATTTGACCCCAGGGTCACCATTTGAACAAACTTAGCAGAGGACCATAAGCTGATGCTACATGTAATACATGAGAGCTCTGTGCCTTGTGGTTTCAGAGAAGAAGATTTTTTAAAGTTTTTGCCTATATGTCTATATGAAAAACATGCAAAACCTCAATATACAAACTTTGGACCCACGGGGCACGGCCATTTTTGACCCTGGGGACTTTATTTGAACAATCTTGATAGTCTAGGCGTTGGCGATCATTTTAAAAGAAAAACTGTTGAAATCTGTCCAGAGGTTCTGGAGAAGAAGATTTTTTAAGGTTTCGACCATATATGGTGATGGCAGCCATCTTGGATGTAGCGGTGACCTAATTTTAACAAATCTAAAAAGCATTCATCTAAGGATCATCCATGTGAAGTTTGGTCAAAATTAGCCAAGCGGTTTCTGAGGAGAAGTCGTTTGAAGAAAAGTTAACGGACGACGGACGGACGACGGACGACGGACGACGGACGGACGACGGAAGACGGACAACACACCATCCCATAAGCTCTGCTGGCCCTTGGCCAGTAGAGCTAAAAACAATCGAGTTTGCCATTTTCTGCGATGACATTTAAAAACAAAATGCCATTCTATTAAAAACAAGAAGCCCAAGAGGGCTCTACTCGCTAAAACGGCTCTTATTCACCTGGTAATCATGGGCAATAAATACGTCTGCTGTGTCTAGTCTGGCATGGGCATTTTTTTAATTTGTCCCACTTTCCTCTATGAATGAAATTTCATGAAAATGGGGTGGGTGGGTGTAGAGGGGGTTGTCATATTAACATTCTAAACAAATATGGTAAAGATCAGATAAAAAATGAAGTAACTACAGATTTAACAAAGGAAAATACAATATAGCATTTTTCAACAAATCAAGGGCCATAACCTGTCATTACTAACTAGCTCTAGCTGCTTTTCGAACTTCCAGGCTTCCTGCCGAATTTTGTAGAAATCCAACAAGCCATTTAGGAGGAGTAGCGCCAACAAGAAATTTAAAGTAAAAATGTCCGTCACAAATCAGCAAACTGGAACAAAAGCGTTATATGCACAACTAGACATCTAACCGATGATTCCTGCCAAATTTCGTCGAAATCCAACAAGGCGTTTAGGAGGAGAAGCGCCGACAAGAAATTAAAAAAAATGTCAAGGGGCCGTAACTCCATCAAAAATCAACAAACTGGAAAAAAAATGCAATAGGCACAACAATGCTTCCTGCTAATGGCTGAGTCACAAATACACCGGTCGCCGTGCCGTGGGGGGTAATCCTACGGCGTCCCGGCGTCCAACACATAGGGGAAGATCGTAGGGTTCTGGCAAATATCTGTGCCACTGTCACATTAGATAATGGGTGCGTACGGTGCCCCTATGGGCTGACAAAATTTTCGGGCGATCAAATAGTACGGACATCGTAAGGATGCCGTGCGGATGTCCTACGGGCTTCCTACGATCTCTCACGTCATCATCGTCACTGGGGTATTATGTCGCCTTGGTAGCCTTGACCTTGCCCGTAGCCTTGCCCTTCCCTGGGCCCTTATCCCCTCTCCCCTTTCCTCCTCCAGCTACCTTGGGTGGCATCTTTTTCTTGTAAAATTTTATTTTTTTATTTTTCATACATCTTCTCCTCTGTACAACCGAGACTGTTCTGAGCGACTTCCACTCGAAGCGGCTGCTTTTATACTGGACAGGCGCCGCAAGACATTGCACAATGTCGTGCGGCGCCCGTACGGGCGAAGTGCAATTGCTGCACGGGACCCGCAAGATTTTTTACATCGTACGGCAACCAAACAGTTATCCCAAGTTTACCCTATGATTCCCATACGGCGTCCTATTAAGCCGTGCGGCACCATGCGGGCACCGTGCGGGTGCCATAGTAAAAAAGGAAATTCCAAAATTCTAAAAAATCTCACGATGTCCGTACGGTGTCTCACGATTCTGCAAGGTCATCTCAAGGCCACCGCAAGGTGCCTCTACGATATGCCTGCGGTGAGTTCCCAATTTTCAAAATCGTACGGTCTTCAAAAAATTATAACTCCGCGTTAAAAGTTGCCGATGACCTCTAAGATGCCCAAAAATCGGCGAAAAAGTCACCGATGTCCGTAGGATGTCGCCGATGCCCATAGGACATCTTCAAAAATACACATCGTACGGGCGCCTTATCCGCTTACGATGTATTTGTGACTTAGGCATAACACAGCAACAAAAAATAAAAAATAATGAAATCAGAAAAAACAAAACAAAAAAAATAAATAATTAAAACAAAAAAATATATATATATAATTGAAACAAATAAAAAATAAAAAAATAAATAAAAAATTTAAAAAAAATAAATAAAAAAAAATAGTTATAACTATTAAAAAAAAAAATTCAATAAAAATATATTAATAATAATAAAAAAAAAGCCGAAACAACTGGTAAAGTTTGATAAAGATCAGATGAAAAATGAAAGCCCTATCATATTAACGAGGCAAAATATAGCAATTTTAACAAAATCAAGGGCCATAACTCCGCTGTTATTGGTCCGATCTGGCTGGTTTTCGAACTTGTGTGAGCTTTCATTGATATTAACAATCTGGTAAGGTTTGGTAAAGATCGGATGAAAAATGAAGGCCTTTGGCCAGAAGAGCTAAAAATCATCAGCTCCAAAAAGTGGGTCAAGGTCAATGATGAAATCCAGGCATGCACTACCGGACACATTTTTGTCAAAATAGAATATGTTTTCTTCCAAAGATTAAGCTATAAATTAGGTTTAAAACATCTAGTGCATAATTCTAGTTCATGAGAAAGGGATATAAATGTAACAATTAAAGTTATCTGCCCTTTGCTTGGATGGTGAAGGTCACAACCACATTTGCTTTGTCACGTTGCAATGTACCACTCAAGATACAACTATAAGCAAAGTTTGAAAGGTCTTAGTGCATACAGTTTGTGAAAAAGTGAACTAAACGCCAAAGTTGAAGGTAAAAATTATAAGGTTATCTGCCCTTGCTTGGAAGGTCATGGTCACTTCCACATTTGCTTTGTCACGTTGCGATGTACCACTCAAGATACAACTTTAAGCAAAGTTTTAAAAGTCTAGTGCATACAGTTTGTGAAAAAGTGACCTAAATGCAAAAGTTGAACCTAACAATTATTAGTTATCTGCCCTTTGCTTGGATGGTCAAGGTCACTTCCATATTTGCTTTGTCACATTGCCATGTACCACCCAAGATACAACTATAAGCAAAGTTTGAAAGGTCTAGTGCATACAGTTTGTGAGAAAGTGATCAAAACGTAAAAGTTAATCCTAAAAATTAGTAAGTTATCTGCCCTTTGCTTGGAGGGTCAAGGTCACTTCCACATTTGCTTTGTCACATTGCGATGTACCACCCATGATACAACTATAAGGAAAGTTTGAAAGGTCTAGTGCATACAGTTTGTGAGAAAATGATCTAAACGCAAAACTTGAATGTTGACGCTGCCGCCGCCGGAAAAGCAACACCTATGTTGTCCTTATGTAATAAAGACATTACGTGGTCCTGCCTTAATTCCTTTAAGTGATGGGAAAGCTTATATTAGCAGGATTTTATAACGGATATTTCATCAATAAAACACGTTTAAAAACATTCTTTACTGAAAAAATGTGATAACCTGTTTAAAATACCTATTAAATGTTTTAATTTTACAATTTGCAAATTGTTTAAGCCGAAATTAAGGTTTTATTTCATACCACTGCCAACCCCGTTTTCGCTACTTGGAGAAGGTTTAGGATGGGGTATGAAAGTTAATACTCGGACCACATAATGACAATCATTGTTGGCAATGCTTTTCTTAGGGACATGACTCAAAAGATAAATTGCATTATGCAAAACTTACAAAACCAGTCTAGGATGATTTACAATGATCCAGAACCGAGACATGATGATAAAGCTATATTTAAGGTGTGTTGATACAAAGTATAACCAATTGTCTTCTGATAATGAAAGAATGGAATTCAGATTTATTTCATGGTAGTTCCATACAGTGCTTTTTAAATATATGAACTTAAAATTTAGATTTAACATACTTCCTTGTATTGGGCTTGAACCAAGAGACTTCACCAACCATTATCCAAACTATTCTTAGACTTGAACTCAAGTACTAAAATATCGTTCACAAATATTTCCTTGACCTTCAAAGATAAACACTCGTAAGAAGTTGCTATTAATTAGTATGTATCATATTTATACATAGCAGCTTGTTATGAACGTTTATTCTGTAGAAATATTAGTGATTGAAATTTGCATACTTGAGCAGAAGTCTAAGAATATTCTCAAGACTGGTTGGTGAATTCCAGGCCAGGAGGCCAGGAGGCCTTGAATTCCAGGCCAGGAGGCAAGGAGGCCTGGAATTCACCAAACATTCTTGAGAATATTCTTAGACTTATTAAAGCTCAAGTATGCGAATTTCAATCACATATTTCTGTAAGTTTACAGAATAAACGTTCATAACAGTCTGATATGTATAAATATGATGCATACTAATAAATAGCAACTTTTTACGACTGTTTATCTTTGAAGGCCATAGAAATATTTGTGAACGAATTTTCAGTACTTGAGCTCAAGTTTAGGAATAGTTTGAAGAATGGTTGGTGAATTCCAGGCCAGGGCAGTAAAGAAGAATGTAGACATCTGTGAGTCATGAGTCAAATACTCATATTTTCCTAATTTGGCTCACTGTTATTATCATTTTTTATTGTTTTTCCATTGACTGACTCGAAGTTATTTATGTAAATAAATTGACTAGATCACTGGGATAAAAGTGAAGATAAAACACTGCACTTCTAGCAGTCATCTTCAAAAAAAAAAAAGTCTAAAAAATTCAGACTCATACCCGTCACCTGCGGACTGGTCAGGTTCAGTCTAAGATACAGGAAAATTGGGATTAGGACATTTTCTAAAATGGCTAACTTTAGCATCATCTACGTTTGAAATAACTGCAAATCTTAAGTGAATTTCACATTCCTATTAAACATCTGTCTTTCTTTAAAAACAAAACAATTGTTTTTGTTTTGTTTGGATCACTTCCAAATATCACAAGGTTTGTCCCTCAGTGGGTTGTCGACAACAACAACAAAAAAGGGCTTTCATTGAGGACAAGGCGCCATAACACTCTACTGAAACCTGAAACTCTCCAGAACTGATCTAGGGAATACTGCATTTCAACACTGATTTAATATCCAATGATCAAATCTGAGGAAAATCTACTCAGATAAAGGGTTACATATTAAAGAGACACTTTAGTAATCTATTCTAAATCTACATATTTGAAAATCATTTCTCATACTTAAATAGTTCAAAGCAAATAGATTTTGCGCATTGCTTATTGTTGATTATATATAGATTATTTAACTGCTAGGTTTAATTATGGGGAGCCCAGTGAGGTTCCAGGGAGCCCTGAGTGTGGTTCCAGGGCAAGAATAGGGCCACTGCATATCCAAGAAGAGAGGGAAACATTTAAACCTTTGGTAGAAAAATAAAGAAAAAATCTAAAAAAAAAAAAGTATTATATTAACCTTCTTTAATTATAAGCCAGCAGCTTTCATTAGCCAACACCATACTGGAATAATAAACTGAGGTGTTAATTTAAATTTGAAGAATGCTGTATGTAACTAATTCTATTGTGAGAAATGAGTTGTGTTGCATTTCCATGCACCAACCATGAAAATATATATATAGCCTGCAAGTTTATCAGTCACAAGACAAATTGTGTTTTATTTTGCATCCTCCATCAAATCAGTCATGTCATATCATATCCAGTGTGACTGACCAACTAATGGACACATTATAGGGTAAACACATCCTTTTAGGACTGATCACTGTGGATAACAAGGCAAACAAACAAACATAGTGGCAATTGAAAAAGGAAAGAGGTCGAGTGCTTTATTGATCCGTATAAAGTACACATGACAAGAATCAGCCTTTTAAACAATTCATAATTACCATAGACAATTTCTTTGAACGGTGATTTTAATTATAGTGTAGGTTACTTGTAAGTGAGGAAGTGTCAATTCTTATGGATGGCCGGAGGTGTGCAGTACTGGTTCTACCCAGGAAAAGTAGGTGGTCTGCCTCCATAACAAAAAAAACGACCGTCATATAGTAATACTCTTAAATGTGCTGAAAATGACATAAAACACCAAACAAACAAATATTTAAAGTAAACGCAGACAGATCAGACAGACGGGAAGGAGACGTAGGAATCCCTACTCTTACTACGTAACAGATTCCTATTATTGGTTAACATTACTCGATACAATAATATGGACCGCCTGCCTGACATCCCCATCCGATCAATGAAGTTCGGGGATGTGCCTTGCCCAAGGATGGCAGTCTGGTACTTATTCTATGTAGCATATTGTCCTGCTTCTATACTGAAGCGAAAAAGAAACGCAACTCCGGAATTTTGCTATATTTTGTACTGCACACTTAATTCCACATATATAAGGCCAGTTTTTTGTTATTAATTGATTTACGGATTTTTTTTCTAAAAGTTGAGGGTAGGAGGAGGGAAAGAAAATAAAAATAAAATTAAGATGGTGACCAAAAAATGCCATTTTAATATGTTACTGTAGTATTTCATACCTCGACAAAACATAAAAATAACATTCAATTCTTAAATTTTTAACCAACGTTATTTCACAGTTTGAATTAGCACTTTCATACATCCAAAAATCATTGTTTTTGCTTCTTTGTTTTTTTAGCATTCCATGTGGATGATTTTAAGGCTCTGTTGAAGCAGGAGAGGCAGATAGGTCTCACAATACTGAAAGTTTCTCTCAGTTGCCTGACTTCATATTTTTTTATTTATTTTTTTTTAATATTTTTTTTTAAAGAGTTAAAAATCAAAAAACTCTGGCCTAATATTCCAAAGAAATCCCAAGATGTTTTGTAAAAAAAAAAAAGTTGCAGTGAGTTAGAAAAAGGACACAACAGTGATGTTGTAGACGTTTTAATCACAGTACACTGTGTAACAACAAATTCATCAATGTTGAAATCTTCTTTGAAAAAATGAGATTAGTTTAGTACTGTATTTAACGTAAAGAGTTTGCAAAACTTTGCATCCTAAGTTTGCTCACATGCTTGAGCCAAACGCGTACTCTGTCAATAATGAAACTTTGAAGGAATATTATTTGCTGTGTTATGTGTTGTTTAAGTATCTTTTTTTTCCGAAAGGAAAGGTCTTACCTAGCCATTTACCATTTGATTAACAACAGCATATTGTACATACAATATATAGCGGAAATTCCCGATTTGTGTTTCTTTTTTGCTTCAGTATATGTTGGCTATGTCTGAGGAAACACGATCATTGTGAGATGCAGTCTATAGGCCATTAAATTGGAAGTTCCTGCATTTATAAACAGGCTGGGAATTTTCGTTTTATTTCCTTCAAATCTACAAACTGACAAATAAGTGAATATTCCAACATGCAATTGCCTTCAACTACCACATTTATACACAGAATGGTAATTGTATTTTTGTTTTTATGTTCTTCAAATCCACAAACTTCTGACAAAGAAATGAATTTGTATTTTCCTTGCACACAAATGTTTTGACAAACAACATAAATTAATCTCCTTTGAGAGTTTTGTTTGTTTGAATTTATTTTACATCTTTTTTAGCACATGTTAGGCATATATGACGGTCAAATTATTTTGGTAGGCAGACCACCCAAACTGTTCTGGGTAGAAAGAACCAGTAGAGTATAACTCCTGTCATCCATAAGAATATGATATGAAATAAGTATAAAGTCGGACAGGAAATGCAGCTTTCATAGAACACAGTAAACCCCAAAACATGAAAAAACGACAAACATGAATGGCAATGTTAATAAGGAACTAGAAATTGTTATTGTCCATGGGACAAAAACGTATGGCTCCCCCACTAGCCCGAACAGGCATAATTGACGACTCTAGGGCCAACCGTCCTCTATTGATCTGAGGTCGTTTTGATATTCAATATCCCTGTGACTGTATCTACTATCTGTATCAGTAAGGCCACATAAAAAAATATGTGTGGTTCAGGTAACCCGACCGACCCTATTTGTTTAAGGGGCCGACCCTAAAACTTTTTATGCAAAAATTTAAAAACATTTTTTTTTTTTTTTTCAAAATCTTAAAAAAAAAATAAAAATAAAAAAAAATAAAAAATTATTAAAAAAAAATAAAATCGATAGGGGTCATCTACTGGTCATGACCAACCATCCTTCCAAGTTTGAGGACCCTAGGTCCAACCATTCTCTAGTTATTGATCGGACATCGTTTTGATAGTCAATGTCACCGCAACCTTGACCTTTGACCTAGTGACCCCAAAATCAATAGGGGTCATCTACTTGTCATGACCAACCATCCTTCCAAGTTTGAGGACCCTAGGTCCAACCATTCTCTATTTATTGATCGGACATCGTTTTGATAGTCAATGTCACTGCAACCTTGACCTTTGACCTAGTGACCCCAAAATCAATAGGGGTCATCTACTTGTCATGACCAACCATACTTCCAAGTTTGAGGACCCTAGGTCCAACCATTCTCTAGTTATTGATCGGACATCGTTTTGATAGTCAATGTCACCGCAACCTTGACCTTTGACCCCAAAATCAATAGGGGTCATCTACTTGTCATGACCAACCACCCTTCCAAGTTTGAGGACCCTAGGTCCAACTATTCTCTAGTTATTGATCGGACATCGTTTTGATAGTCAATGTCACCGCAACCTTGACCTTTGACCTAGTGACCCCAAAATCAATAAGGGTCATCTACTTGTCATGCCAACCATCCTTCCAAGTTTGAGGACCCTAGGTCCAACCATTCTCTAGTTATTGATCGGACATCGTTTTGATAGTCAATGTCACCGCAACCTTGACCTTTGACCTAGTGACCCCAAAATCAATAGGGGTCATCTACTTGTCATGACCAACCATCCTTCCAAGTTCGAGGACCCTAGGACCAACCATTCTCTAGTTATTGATCGGACATCGTTTGTGACACAGACAGAGAAACAGAAACAGACAGAGAAACAGATAGAAAGCACAAAATCAATATGGCTCCCCTACCCCTGACAAAAAAGGTCGCTGGGAGTTTAAACCACTTTTAGGGTGCCCCTAACCTCACACTTACGCTACAGTTATCCCAATAAAACAGTGTAAATAAAGAAATCCCCGCCATGAACTATTCTCTAACCAACAAGGCAGCATTAATAGGCAATATAAGTAAAACACAAAGATGCTCGTGTATATATAAATACAAAAAACAATAGCCTAGAAAGCCACAAAGAAGGTACTCAATGACTTGGCAGAAGTCAGAGCAACAAGAGAATAAACCATGGTTTATAGGGCACAACAAGACAAACATCAAGCATCATTTTGGGCTTTAGGTAGACGTCACCACAGCCTGTCCGGTCATCGCATCAAGAGGAAAGCATAGTGTTATATTTGGGCAACCAGGGTTAGGCATGGATTTCCATAATTTGAACAATCTTGAGAGAAGACCACCCAAGGTTCATTCCTGTGAAGTTTCGTCAAAATTGGCCAAGCGGTTTCAGAGAAGAAGTTGTTTGAAGCAATTGTGGATGGACGCACAGACTCACGGATGGATGGTCGAAGGGTGATTTTAACTCACCCTTGAGCACCAGGTGAGCTAAAAAAAAAAAGGTTTAAAGAGAAAATTACAGGCTTTTAAAGATTTTTCAGACAAAATAAAGGTTTTAAAGGAATTCAACAAAATAACAGGTTTTTAAAGGTTTTAAAGGTTCCACTAGGAGGCCTGATAGTGCAAACTGTAAATGCGTCCATCACCAAGACCTCTTTTGGTTATTTCATATTTTTCAATTAAGAATCTTCAACATTATAGTACGATCTTAAGAGGTTGAATGAAGTAGACTTTTAATTGGACACAAGGTAATCTTGACCTTTTTTTTAAACTAGTTTTTCTACATAACTGGCACATTTCATCACCTCGGTGCAGTAACTCTGGTGCAGTAACTCCGTGCAGTAACTCCGTAGCTAAAATATACTAGCATTATATAAGTCTGTTGCACTTATTGCTGCACAGAGGTGATGATTAGAATAGTAATTATTTTTTAACGTATTACTAATTGCTGATTATAGTACACCAATAATATATTTAAACGTATGGTAGAACAAGAGGCCTAAGTGGGCCTGTAGACGCTCTACTAGTATGATGTGATTCAAAAACATAAACATGATAGAGACCAACCCAAGAAACATGTTTCCTATATATAACTCTATGTAAACGTTGGGTTATCGTGGTGGCCATTTTGAATATTTTACAACAATGAAAAACACACACTTGATAGAGGTCAACCACAGGAACATGCATATGATATTTAACTAGAATGGAATAAGTGGTAATATGTCGTTTGATACATGTCCTTAAATTTGACCTAAATTTAGCCATGGTGGCCATCATGGACGACTGGAGGCACCAAAAACACAAATCTGAGGGGGACTAACCCAAAGATCATTGTGATTAAGTTTCATAAAAATCCTTCAAGCGGTTTCAGAGAAGATGACATTTTTAACATTTTCCTATATAACTCTATGTAAACATTGGGTCGCTGTGGCGGCCATTTTGATTATTCGAAAAAATACAAACTTGATATAGGCTAACCCAAGGAACAAGTTTATGATACTTCACAAGAATGGAAAAGTGGTTTCGGAGGCGATGTTGTTTGAAATTTCCTTAAATTTGACCTAATTTTAGCCATGGTGGCCATCTTGGATGACTGACCGCCGCGAAAAACAAAAATCTGAGAGTGACTATCCCAAAGATCATTGTGATTTAAGTTTCATCAAAATCCTTCAATCAGTTTCAGAGTAGATGTCATTTTTAAAGTTTTCCTATATAACTCTATGTAAACTTTGGGTCGCTGTGACGGCCATTTTGATTATTCGACGATAACGAAAAACACAAACTTGATAGAGGTTGACCCAGTAACATGTTTATGATATTTCGAAAGAATGGAATAAGTGGTTTCGGAGAAGATGTCGTTTAAAATTTCCTTAAATTTGACCTAATTTGACCTAAAGTTTAGCCATGATGGCCATCTTGGATGACTGGCGGCCGCAAAAAACACAAATCTGAGGGGGACTATCCTAAAGATCACTGTAATGAAGTTTCATCAAAATCCTTCAAGCGGTTTCAAAGAAGAAGTCATTTTTATCCTTTTCTTTTATAACTCTATGTAAACTTTGAGACGCCGTGGCGGCCATTTTGATTATTCGACAATAACGAAAAACACAAACTTGATAGAGGCCAACCCAAGGAACATGTTTATGGCATTACACAATAATGGAATAAGTGGTTTTGGAGGAGATGTCGGTTTATTTAAATCGAAATCAATACCCAACAATAGATTACAACTCACACATTGCAATATCGGTGAACGGCAAGAATTGAACATTTTATTCCATGACTTAGGAAACTTTGAACTTGTAATTGTAGCATGGTCGGTGACATTTCCTTTGATGAATGCAGAGCATTAAATCGTTTAATTTATGGTAACTAAAGGGGCGTGGCTACACCGTACTACAACTACCAGATATTGGAATTTAGAGTACGGTCACTATGACGTCACAGTGTTACTAAGTACACCATGCTACAAAAAAGATAGAGTCTGTCTCAGCTCGTTGGTTATTTAAACACCTCGATGGGCTATGCCCATCTCGGTGTTTAAATAAGCCAACTCGCTGAGACCACACTCTATCTATTACATATATTTATCAACTATCTCGCAATTGTTGTGCAGCTATACAATTCAGATTTACCTCATTTCTCCGTGTAGTCACTGCAGTGGTAAAATTTAAGTATCTATATCATGCAAATAATACTTAACACAACTTAGTAGCGGTTTTAAATACATGTTTCTCTCCGGGACTATCAAGAAATGTTCATACGATGTTTAAGATTTAAATTTGATAATTGATAATACTACAAAAAGGGTGGCCATTCATCTTTAACGCCTAAGAATCACAAAGACACACATGTAATGGGGTGATAATTATACTTAAAGTAGCTATCCCCGCAGACAACAGCCAAAGTTTACAACATGTACTCCGTTTCTAAACATTCTGACGACATGGTATATATATAACTGATATATTTTAAGAATCCAAACTCTGTAGACACAATGTAAATGGCTTTAACCAGCCAAGCCAAACGCCAAAACTGGAGCACCGAATTAAGGGCTAACAACTCTTGATTCGTTTGATGCATATTTGATCGAGGGTATTTTAATTGAATTGGGGTTTTAAGGCGCAACAACACATGTAAAGGTTATATGGCGCCTAAAAGGCATGAACATGCCAGGCTCATCTTCCATGTACATCGGGATAAAATATGGAAAATGGGCCTAGAACCTTCTCACCCTGAACTGCAGAGTTGCTGCAAATTCTATCATAGAATCTCCATATACGCCGGAGCCACGTTATTGTTTTTCTGCCACTGCTCTTTTGATTTGAGCGAGATGGCACCTGAAACAATGCAGGGATCATGATGAAGACCTTTAATGAACATGAACAAAAAATGATAAAATGAACATGAATTTGGGGGGATTCTACCCCTCTGCCTACTCCTCCAAAGGAATCTACAGTGGCCCTATTCTTTGCCCCGTGACCAAACGGGGGCACCTGGAAACCACACGGGGCGGGTATTTTAAGAAGCCGTTAATCAACCTATACTTTTAATAGGCACATATACATTATTCCTGAACATCTGAACAGAGTTTGATAAACTGTTTTGTAGTGTAATTTTTTTATTCTTTGGTGGGTTATTAGTTTCTTTAATAAGATTGCCAAGTGTCCTTTTAAGAAAAATGTCAAGAATGATCTCGATGACGTCTATTCCAGCCATTTCTTCAGTTGAACCGTCAAGGCATCTTTCAATCTAGACAATAAGTATTCCTACCTTTGAATGTAGTTGAAAACTTCCCACCAGGCTGAATCATAATCAATGAAAAGTAATAAATCAGTAAGTTCTCATTTAGGCCATCTCATTTGAAATTCAAATTGCCATCCTGATTCCAAAATCCCTTTTTACTATCAAGCATTTCTGCAATAAAACCTGGTGTCATTATGTATGATAAATAAAACCTGGTGTCATTATGTATGATAAATAAAACCTGGTGTCATTATGTATGATAAATAAAACCTGGTGTCATTATGTATGATAAATAAAACCTGGTGTCATTATGTATGATAAATAAAACCTGGTGTCATTATGTATGATAAATAAAACCTGGTGTCATTATGTATGATAAATAAAACCTGGTGTCATTATGTATGATAAATAAAACCTGGTGTCATTATGTATGATAAATAAAACCTGGTGTCATTATGTATGATAAAAAATATAAGCTATTCTGTGGGAAGAGAACAATAAGAAGGCTTGAGAAGCTCTATACTGTTTAGCATGACTCTTATTACAATAGACTGTATTCTGTCCTTACAATAGAGATGAATGTATGTATTCTGTCATTACAACAGAGATGAATGTATGTATTCTGTCATTACAATAGAGATGAATGTATGTATTCTGTCATTACAATAGAGATGAATGTATGTATTCTGTCATTACAATAGAGATGAATGTATGTATTCTGTCATTACAACAGAGATGAATGTATGTATTCTGTCCTTACAATAGAGATGAATGTATGTATTCTGTCATTACAACAGAGATGAATGTATGTATTCTGTCATTAAAATAGAGATGAATGTATGTATTCTGTCATTACAACAGAGATGAATGTATGTATTCTGTCATTACAATAGAGATGAATGTATGTATTCTGTCATTACAACAGAGATGAATGTATGTATTCTGTCATTACAACAGAGATGAATGTATGTATTCTGTCATTACAACAGAGATGAATGTATGTATTCTGTCATTACAATAGAGATGAATGTATGTATTCTGTCATTACAACAGAGATGAATGTATGTATTCTGTCATTACAATAGAGATGAATGTATGTATTCTGTCATTACAACAGAGATGAATGTATGTATTCTGTCATTACAATAGAGATGAATGTATGTATTCTGTCATTACACTAGAGATGACATAATGTATGTATTCTGTCATTACAATAGAGATGAATGTATGTATTCTGCCATTACACTAGAGATGACATAATGTATGTATTCTGTCATTACAATAGAGATGACATAATGTATGTATTCTGTCATTACAATAGAGATGACATAATGTATGTATTCTGTCATTACAACAGAGATAACATAATGTATGTATTCTGTCATTACAATAGAGAATCAAAGGACTGAAGGTCCTGAGAGTCGCCAAGATTGAACAGTGTCTGTCTTCTTGGTGAGGTTAAAGGTTATGTTAAATTTTACAGGTGTGGCGTATTAAAATGAAATGTTGTTCTTAGAACATGAGATTTTTTTTGTGCTGGAGTAAGCAAGCTGATGCAAAGGACAGTACTAGCACTTTTGCCAAACAATAATAATCAGAGCCGACTTGGTGAAACTTGAGCGAAACATGGAGCCAAATTTTTAATCAGGTTTTATTAGACTATCAGGGCCTCTTCTGTTATATTTTTCTTTTTGTCACCACTTTCTACAAGTTAAATAATTAGGAGCCTAGACTAGAATGCATTTAAAAGTAGGATTCCGGGAACTCCTTACACCTTAAATAATGAATAGAAATATACTTTATATCTGTATCTATACATATATATTTTTTTTTCCACCAACCTGTATTTGTAAAGGACAGTTTTTCTGTTTTGATTATGTAAAAAAAAAAAAAAAAAAAAAAAAAAAACGAATTTATGTACCATCCGAACTACTATGACACCGCTCTTTTACGGCCCGAAAATATCACAAACATTCAAGCGAGCCCCGGGCATCAGACTATCCTACTTTTCGAGCACTGTATGTTCCAATAGATTTCCTGTTGATACACTGTGAGATAATATTATTGCGCATAGTATTTCAGTACATTTTCAAGAAAGACACCTATATACTGTATACAATGACAATTATTTACAATCAGTAGTTATATTATTCAGTATATATAACATCCATGTCATTCACCTTATGAAATTAAGTTATACTTGAGGCAGTTAAAGGAACTACATTCTCGAAGTGCATTCTCAAAGTGCGTAAAGCTCCTCGTCCGAAACTTGGTGTATTAATGCGCATAATATTTCGGTAAATCTACAAAAAAGACATGTTTATACTGTATACAATTACAATTATTTCATTATTTCACAATCAGTAGTTATATTACTCGGTATACATAACGTTCATGTCAGTCACCTTATCAAATTAAGTTGTATTTGAGGCAGTTAAAGGGGACTACATTGCCGAAAACGGTAAAGCTCCTCAACCAGAAAGTCCATATTCAGAAATTGCAGTATATACATACATGATTCCAAAGAGTCAGCCATGCGTCGCTGACGCATGGCGACTCAAAAAGTGACATATTTATTTTGCCATTACAGTAGAGATGGTGTATGTATGTACGTACGTACGTATTCTGTCTTTACAATAGAGACAAAGTGATGTACATATTCTGTCCTTACAATAGAGATGAAGCGATGTATGTATTCTGTCATAATTAGACAAAGTGATGTTTGAATTCTATCATAGTTACAATAGAAACAAAGTGATGTATGTATTCTGTCATTACAATAGAGATGAAGTAATGTATGTATTCTGTCATTACAATAGAGACAAAGTGATGTATGTATTCTGTCATTACAGTAGAGACAAAGATCACTGATGTTTGTACTTTGTCATTACAACAGAGATGAATTGACGTGTGTAGTCTGTCATCCGAGAAATTATTGAAATATAGTGAACCAAGAAACATGAAAACCAATATTTCTTATAACTTTCCATATAACCAACCTAAACACCAAGTTTCACTTCATTATCTCATTCCTAGCCCAACCTAAACCATTTTTCTATATTTAGTACCTGTGACCCAGTGATCCAATGACCTCAAATGCAAACCTAAGTTTCCTTTCCACACAAGCTATTTTCACAACCAGTTTCATTCCAGCATCTCATTTCTATCTAAAGTTAAGGCCAGGAAACCATTTTTCCATTTTTAATTACTGTGACCTTGATCACAATGACCCCAAATGTAATCCCAAGCTTCCTTTCCAGTTAAACTACCAACATACCAAGATTCGTTAGTTCCTAACTAAAGTTACTGCCCAGAGACATTTTTCTATTTTTAGTTACAGCATGCAACCTTGACCATTGTTTCTCCCTGCTGCCTCAAACATGCAAAACTGCATGTGACTCTATCACAGTGTCTCTCCATTGTACAGGGACGTAGCTGTGCCTAAATCAGTGTGTTGGCACAAGGTCTAGGGTCCGGGGGCATGCTCCCTCGTAATTTATTTTTAGAAGGAAGGCAAATCCTGCATTCTGACAGTATTTTAAGCAGCAAACAATATGTTTTTTAAACTGCGATTTCAAGCTTTTTTAATCTGCGATTTCACAACAAAAACATTGGAACAGAACAAAATAACATAATATGAATACTTGCTTTCTGAAAATCTTTCGAAATTTTGCACAATCATGGTGTGTTTGGTTCCGAAAACTGTGAGCAAAAACAGTCTGACTTTTATTTTCTGAAAAGACCATGAGTAAAAAATGGTATGATCTGACCATACCCCTCCACCCCATACCCCACTCAGCTTTAAAAAATTCTGGGGACAATGTGTAGGCACGTGCCTACAGTGCCTATAGGCAGCTACGCCACTGTTGTATACTTCAAAACATGCATAAATAGATTCCCAAGGAAAACTATAACTACTATAGGTTAAACACCTCATATTATAACAAGTCTGGATAATCTTTTAAAGAGAGTTATTTTGTTTTCATTATTTCCATTTTAGTATTTGTTTTTACAATTGTTGCTGTCCTCGTTTAGCTCATAGTAAACAATTTGTGCAAATCAATAAATACAATCACAAAACACAACGTTGTACGTGCAAAATATCACCGTTTTCTTGCATTAATATTGGAGTATAAAGACGTTATTTAATTAAAAACTGAAGTCCGAGAACATTTTATGATTATACACAGAGATATATTAGGTCTGTGTCCTACAAGCCAGAAGATTGGGCACTTACTCAAAAGCACTCACGAGTCTCGTTTGACACAGGGTAAAACTTTAAATTCCATTACGTGTTCCCAACTTAATTTCATTAAGCGATGGGAAAGCAATATTAGCTGGATTTTATAACGGATATTTCGACAATAAAACACGTTTCAAAACATATTTTGCTAAAAAATTGTGATAATCTGTTAAAGTTACCTATTGAATGTTTTAATTTTACAATATATAAAGTTTTTAAGCCAAAATTAAAGTTTTTATTTCATACCCCAGCCAACCCCGTTTTCGCTTCTTGGAGCAGGGTTTGGATGGGGTATGAAATTTAATACTCGTATTAAATGTCAT
Organism: Cyrtodaria siliqua; assembly: GCA_037043455.1. Taxonomy (NCBI): domain Eukaryota; kingdom Metazoa; phylum Mollusca; class Bivalvia; order Adapedonta; family Hiatellidae; genus Cyrtodaria; species Cyrtodaria siliqua. Next base: position 46,692 of record JAWPHD010007630.1, read on the forward strand.
TCTTCCTTTTCTCTTCATAAATTTAAAACAAAGAATATGTATAAGTTGTCACTCTCCTTTTTCTATATCACACCTGATAATTCATCCCGAGAATTCAATATCAATAGGAGGAGGTCCGTAGGACCGAGATATTGAAATTGTTTGAGGGATGAGATCAGGTGTGATGTGGATAAAGGAGAGTTGTAATTTATCATTAAACTAGACACACAAAAAAATTTATTTTGAAATATTTATAGATCCGTCAGGTGTGATATGGAAAAGTTGTAATATTCGTCATTGATTACTGAATACTGAAAAAAAGAGCAAAAGCTATTTTTTTGTTTTATAAGTTTGTTTATCCATTTTGGAAATGTGATTATTAACAAGATGCTCAATACGTATTGCAGAGAAATACACGTACCCTACCGGGCATTTTTTGTTTCAATAACAGTGACTTTGACCATGCAATCCCAAACTTGCTTTTCATATAAGCCACCTACACACCAAGTTTCAGGTCAATATCTCAACCCTAACTAATGTTATTGAGCAGAAACCATTTTTTCTATTTTTAGTAACAGTGACCTTCACCTTGATCCCAGTGACCCCAAATGCAATCCCATGCATTTCATATAAGCTACCTACCCATAAAATTTCATTCCAATATCTCATTCCTAATTGAAGTTATTGAGTTGACCCCTGGTGAGTGACCCCCAAATGCAATCTCAGACTTGCTTTTCATATGAGTTACCTACACACCAAGTTTCAGACCACTACATCATTCCTAACTAAATTTATTGAGCGGAAACCATTTTTTTATTTTTAGTAACAGTGACCTTGACCTTAACCCCAGCAGTGATCCCAAATGCAATCCCAAGCTTCCTTTCCATATAAGCTACCTATCCTGCAAGTTTCATCCCAATACCTCATTCCTAACAAAAGTTATTGAGCAGAAACCGTTTTTCTAATCTTTGAGTTTGATATAAGCTACCTACATAGCAAGTTTCATTGTAATATCTCATTCTTTAAATTATTGAGCAGAAACCGTTTTTCTATTTTTAGTAACAGTCACCTTGACCTTGATCCCAGTGACCCCAAATGCAATCCAAGCTTCCTTTCCATATAAGCTACCTACCCTGCAAGTTTCATTCCTAACTAAAGTTATTGAGCGGAAACTAAGAGTTTTACACTGCACGCACACACACATGCCCGCCCGCCTGTATAATATAAACACTCAAACCAAGTGTGACATGTGATCCATGGGCAGAGCTAAATTTGACCCCAGTGTCACCAGTTGATCAAACTTGGTAGAGGACCATAAGCTGAGTGTAAAAACAAAATATTAAACCTTTAAATCTTGTAGTTTCAGAGAAGAAGTTTTTAAAGATTTTCCCTTTATATGTCTATGTAAAACTGTGACCCTTGGGGCGGGCCCAAATTTGACCCCAGTGTCACCATTTGAACAAAACTGGTAGAATATCCATACACCTTAATCTCTTGTATTTTCAGAGAAGATTTTTGAAGTTTTTGAAGTTCTTCCCTATAAATCTATGTAAAACTGATCAAACAAGGGCCCTTAAGCTCCCCCATTGAAGGAAAAATGAACCATAAACCAATGTTTCTTATGAGAAAAATAAATTCCAAAATAATTCAAAAAATAAAAAAAAAAAATAAAAAAAATAACTCTATGTAAAACTGCTCCAACAAGGGCTCCTAAACTCCCAATTAAATAAAAAAATAACCCAAGAACCAAGGTTTCTCATGAAAAAAAGGAAATAATTAAAAAAAAAAAAGAAGAGATTTGAACCCACAATCTGAATAATTCAAGGGGACATTTATCAATTTAAGGGAAATAACTCGGGCGTTACTAGGACGATTCCGAATAAATTTGCCGCGTCACATCCCACTATTGGGATAAATATTATAATCATGTGTAATGAAAATCAAACAAGCAGATATCACGATATGGCTGTGGATGGACAGAATTAAGCAATTTTTATCAATTAAAGAGCAATAACTCTGGTGTTACTGGGGTGATTCCAGAAAAAAATAGCTGCATCTCATCCCACTATCAGGATAAACATTATTACCAAGTTTAATGAAAATCCAACCTGCAGTTATGAAAATATGGCTCCGGACAGACGGACGGACAATGCCAAATTAATCTCCCTCTGCCTTTGGATAATAAAATATCACTGCACACAGGATACTTTTCTTTGATTTGAGAGCAGTTGCAGACTCCTGCTGTGAAAAATGACAAATTCTACACAGTTACAATTTTTAGCAAAACTACAACAACAACAGAAAGTAGAATAAAATATTTTTGAAAATACCCAATATTGATTGTATTTCCAACATAATTTTCTTTAATTTGAGACCATTTGCAGACTTTTGCTTAAATAAATGGCAATTTCTATTCTGTTGCAAATGAAAGTGCATACAGGAAATTTCAAGTATTTTCTATCTAAAAGCATAATCTGTGAATGCCAATTATTGAAGATTGATCGGTTGTTTATAAAGGCTTGACTTAGTTAAACTAGTTTTGTACAGGTTTGTACTCGTCAGTTACGTAATTTGAGTTCCCGTTATTTATACCTATATTTGCCACTGCGTAATGTATTTGCTGTTGGCGGCAAATTTTTGTCGCAGAGGCAAAAATTATGTGTTCTTTTGTATGATGGTGTATCATGGGTAATTTTGTCAATGATTTTGACAAGACAAATTATTTGGTTGGGTTGGTTTTATGCAGAATTTTGATAAATTTGTTATTTATCAATAAAAGTATTCTTCACACTAGTTTCTTACAGTTTGTACTCATCAGAAACTAAAATAGATGTGTTTATCTTAATTTGAAACTGTTTAAATTTTGAAATACACTAAAAAAAACAAGTACTTATATGTAAGTGCGGAGCCTTTAGAAATAGAATTTCTTTGTGAGGTCGTATTTCTTTAAATGATGTAGGGTGAATGATGCCGCATCCAAGGTCGGTCCAGCGTGGTAGGTATGCTTGGAGCCTGTCACTTCTGGTGGAGGGGTGCCTTCCAAGATGGAATTGTTGGAGCAACAGTAAGTGCGTCGTGACTGTTTATCCATATCCTATCCCTGTCCTCCCTTGGTTTTTGGTTCATTTCCCGTAGAAGATCATCGAGATCTATTAAGTATGTGAGGTATACTTCTTCAAGTGGTGCAATATGAAGTATGTGAAGTTATACTTCTTCAAGTAATGCAATGTGAATCATGTGAGGTTATACTTCTTCACATGGTGTAATGTGAAGTATGTGAGGTATACTTTTTCACTTGGTGCAATGTGAAGTATGTGAGGTTGTACTTCTTCAAGTGGTGCAATGTGAAGTATGTGAGGTTATACTTCTTCACATTGTGCAATGTGAAGTATGTGAGGTTATACTTTTTCACGTGGTGCAATGTGAAGTATGTGAGGTTGTACTTCAAGTGGTGCAAATATGTGAGGTTATACTTTTTCACATGGTGCAATGTGAAGTATGTGAGGTTACACTTTTTCACGAGGTGCAATGTGAAGTATGTGAGGTATACTTTTTCACGTGGTGCAATTTGAAGTATGTGAGGTTGTACTTTTTCAAGTGGTGCAATGTGAAGTATGTGAGGTTATACTTTTTCAAGTGGTGCAATGTGAAGTATGTGAGGTTATACTTTTTCACATGGTGCAATGTGAAGTATGTGAGGTATATTTTTTCAAGTGGTGCAATGTGAAATATGTGAGGTTATACTTCTTCACATGGTGCAATGTTAAGTATGTGAGGTTACACTTTTTCACGTGGCGCAATGTGAAGTATGTGAGGTTGTACTTCTTCACGCGGTGCAATGTGAAATATGTGAGGTATACTTTTTCACGTGGTGCAATGTGAAGTATGTGAGGTTGTACTTCTTCAAGTGGTGCAATGTGAAGTATGTGAGGTTATTCTTCTTCTCATGGTGCAATGTGAAGTATATGAGGTTACACTTTTTCACGTGGTGCAATGTGAAGTATGTGAGGTATACTTTTTCACGTAGTGCAATGTAAAGTATGTGAGGTAATACTTTTTCACATGTGCAATGTGAAGTATGTGAGGTTGTACTTCTTCAAGTGGTACAATGTGAAGCAGGTGAGGTTATACCTCTTCATGTGGTACAATGTGAAGCATGTGAGGTTATACCTCTTCACAAGGTGCAATATGAATTATGTGAGATTATACTTCTTCAAGTAATGCAATGTGAAGCATGTGAGGTTAAACTTCTTCACGTGGTGCAATGTGAAGTATGTGAGGTTCTACTTTTTCACACGATGCAATATGAAGCACGTGAGGTTATACTTCTTTACAAGGTGCAATGTGAAGTATGTGAGGTTATACTTCTTCACATGGTGCAATGTGAAGTATGTGAGGTATACTTTTTCACGTGGTGCAATGTGAAGTATGTGAGGTTGTACTTTTTAAGTGGTGCAATGTGAAGTATATGAGGTTATACTTCTCATGGTGCAAGGTGAAGTATGTGAGGTTACACTTTTTCACGTGGTGCAATGTGAAGTATGTGAAGTATACTTTTTCACGTGGTGCAATGTCAAGTATGTGAGGTTGTACTTCTTCTAATGGTGCAATGTGAATTATGTGAGGTTATACTTTTTCACGTGGTGCAATGTGAAGTATGTGAGGTTGTACTTCTTCTCATGGTGCAATGTGAAGTATGTGTGGTTATACTTCTTCACATGGTGCAATGTGAATTATGTGAAGTTATACTTTTTCACGTGGTGCAATGTGAAATATGTGAGGTTATACTTCTTCACATGGTGCAATGTGAAGTATGTGAGGTTACTCTTTTTCACGTGGTGCAATGTGAAGTATGTGAGGTATACTTTTTCAGGTGGTGCAATGTGAAGTATATGAGGTTGTACTTCTTCAAGTGGTGCAATGTGAAGTACGTGAGGTTATACTTCTTCACATGGTGCAATGTGAAGTATGTGAGATTAAACTTTTTCACGTGGTGCAATGTGAAGTATGTGAGGTTATACTTTTTCACATGGTGCAATGTGAAGTATGTGAGGTATACTTTTCACGTGGTGCAATGTGAAGTATGTGAGGTTGTACTTCTTCAAGTGGTGCAATGTGAAATATGTGAGGTTATACTTCTTCACATGGTGCAATGTGAAGTATGTGAGGTTACACTTTTTCACGTGTGCAATGTGAAGTATGTGAGGTATACTTTTTCACGTGGTGCAATGTGAAGTATTTGAGGTTGTACTTTTTCAAGTGGTGCAATGTGAAGTATGTGAGGTTATACTTCTTCACATGGTGCAATGTGAATTATGTGAGGTTATACTTTTTCACATGATGCAATGTGAAGTATGTGAGGTATACTTTTTCACGTGGTGCAATGTGAAGTATGTGTGGTTGTACTTCTTCAAGTGGTGCAATGTGAAGTATGTGAGGTTATACTTCTTCAAGCAATGTGAATGTGAGGTTATACTTCTTCACATGCTGCAATGTGAAGTATGTGAGGTTATACACTTTCACGTGGTGCAATGTAAAGTATGAGAGGTTATACTTCTTTACATAGTGCAATGTGTAGTACGTGAGGTTATACTTCTTCACATGGTGCAATGTGAAGTATGTGAGGTTATACTTTTTCACGTGGTGCAACGTGAAGTATGTGAGGTTATACTTCTTCAAGTAATGCAATGTGAAGCATGTGAGGTTATACTTTTTAACGTAGTGCAATGTGAAGCATGTGAGGTTATACCTCTTCACATGGTGCAATATAAGGTATGTGAGGTTCTACTTTTTCACATGGTGCAATATGAAGTATGTGAGGTTATACTTCTTCACATGGTGCAATGTGAAGTATGTGAGGTATACTTTTTCACATGGTGCAATGTGAAGTATGTGAGGTGGTACTTTTTAGGTGGTGCAATGTGAAGTATGTGAGGTTATACTTCTTCTCATGGTGCAAAGTGAAGTATGTTAGGTTACACTTTTTCACGTGGTGCAATGTGAATTACGTGAGGTTATACTTTTTCACGTGGTGCAAAGTGAAGTATGTGAGGTTGTACTTCTTCTCATGGTGCAATGTGAAGTATGTGTGGTTATACTTCTTCTCATGGTGCAATGTGAATTATGTGAAGTTATACTTTTTCACGTGGTGCAATGTGAAGTATGTGAGGTTGTACTTTTTCAAGTGGTGCAATGTGAAATATGTGAGGTTATACTTCTTCACATGGTGCAATGTGAAGTATGTGAGGTTATTCTTTTTCATGTGGTGCAATGTGAAGTGTGGGAGGTATACTTATTCAGGGTGTGCAATGTGAAGTATGTGAGGTTTTACTTCTTCAAGTGGTGCAATGTGAAGTATGTAAGGTTATACTTCTTCACATGGTGCAATATGTAGTACGTGAGGTTATACTTCTTCACATGGTGCAATGTGAAGTATGTGAGGTTATACTACTTCAAGTGGTGCACTGTGTAGTATGTGAGGTTATACTTCTTCACATGCTGCAATGTGAAGTATGTGAGGTTATACTTTTTCACGTGGTGCAACGTGAAGTATGTGAGGTTATACTTCTTCAAGTAATGCAATGTGAAGCATGTGAGGTTATACTTCTTCACGTAGTCCAATTTGAAGTATGTGAGGTTATACTTTTTCACATGTGCAATGTGAAGTATGTGAAGTTGTACTTCTTCAAGTGATACAATGTGAAGCATGTGAGGTTATACCTCTTCACGTGGTACAATGTGAAGCATGTGAGGTTATACCTCTTCACATGGTGCAATATGAAGTATGTGAGATTATACTTCTTCAAGTAATGCAATGTGAAGCATGTGAGGTTAAACTTCTTCACGTGGTGCAATGTGAAGTATGTGAGGTTCTACTTTTTCACATGGTGCAATATGAAGTATGTGAGGTTATACTTCTTCACATGGTGCAATGTGAAGTATGTGAGGTTATACTTCTTCTCATGGTGCAATGTGAAGTATGTGAGGTTACACTTTTTCACGTGGTGCAATGTGAAGTATGTGAGGTTGTACTTCTTCTCATGGTGCAATGTGAAGTATGTGTGGTTATACTTCTTCTCATGGTGCAATGTGAATTATGTGAAGTTATACTTTTTCACGTGGTGCAATGTGAAATATGTGAGGGTATACTTCTTCACATGGTGCAATGTGAAGTATGTGAGGTTATTCTTTTTCACGTGGTGCAATGTGAAGTATGTGAGGTATACTTTTTCAGGTGGTGCAATGTGAAGTATGTCAGGTTGTACTTCTTCAAGTGGTGCTATGTGAAGTATGTGAGGTTATACTTCTTCACATGGTGCAATGTGAAGTATGTGAGGTTATACTTTTTCACATGGTACAATGTGAAGTATACGAGGTATACTTTTCACATGGTGCAATGTGAAGTATGTGAGGTTGTACTTCTTCAAGTGGTGAAATGTGAAGTATGTGAGGTTATACTTCTTCACATGGTGCAATGTGAATTATGTGACGTTATACTTTTTCACGTGGTGCAATGTGATGTGAGGTTATACTTTTTCACATGGTGCAATATGAAATATGTGAGGTATACTTTTTCACATGGTGCAATGTGAAGTATGTGTGGTTGTACTTCTTCAAGTGGTGCAATGTGAAGTATGTGAGGTTATACTTCTTCAAGTAATGCATTGTGAAGCATGTGAGGTTATACTACTTCACATGGTGCAATGTGAAGTATGTGAGGTTATACGTTTTCATGTGGTGCAATGTGAAGTATGTGAGGTTATACTTCGTCAAGTTGTGCAATGTGTAGTACATGAGGTTATACTTCTTCACATGGTGCAATGTGAAGTATGTGAGGTTATACTTTTTCACGTGGTGCAACGTGAAGTATGTGAGGTTATACTTCTTCAAGTAATGCAATGTGAAGCACGTGAGGTTATACTTCTTCAAGTGGTACAATGTGAAGCATGTGAGGTTATAATTCTTCACGTGGTGCAATTGGGAGGTAATTATTCTTCATGTGGTACAATGTGAAATATGTGAGGTTATACTTCTTCACGTGGTACAATGTGAAGCACCTGAGGTTATACTTCTTCATATGGTGCAGTGTGAAGTATGTGAGGTTATACTTCTTCACATGGTGAAATGTGAAGTATGTGAGGTTATACTTCTTCACATGGTGCAATGTGAAGTATGTGAGGTTATACTTCTTCACGTGGTTTGATCTGAACATGTGAGGTTACAACTTCTTCACGTGGTGCAATGTGAAGTATGTGAGGTTATACTTATTCATATGGTGCAGTGTGAAGTATGTGAGGTTATACTTCTTCACATGGTGAAATGGGAAGTATGTGAGGTTATACTTCTTCACATGGTGCAATGTGAAGTATGTGAGGTTATACTTCTTCATGTGGTTTGATCTGAACATGTGAGGTTATAACTTCTTCACGTGGTGCAATGTGAAGCATGTGAGGATATACTTATTCATATGGTGAATATATGGTAGTATACTTCTTCACATGGTACAATGTGAAGCCCGTGAGGTTATACTTCTTCACAAGGTGCAATGTGAAGTATGTGAGGTTATACTTCTTCATGTGGTGAAATGTGAAGTATGTGAGGTTATAATTCTTCGCATGGTGCAATGTGAAGTATGTGAGGTTATATTTCTTCAAGTAATGCAATGTGAAGCATGTGAGGTTATACTTTTTCATTTGATGCAATGTGAAGCATTCATATGGTGAAATGTGAAGTTTGTGAGGTTATACTTCTTCACATGGTGCAGTGTGAAGTATGTGAGGTTATACTTCTTCACGTGGTTTGATTTGAACATGTGAGGTTATAACTTCTTCACGTGGTGCAATGTGAAGTATGTGAGGTTATACTTCTTCACATGGTGCAATGTGAAGTATGTGAGGTTATACTTCTTCACGTGGTACAATGTGCAATGTGTAGTATGTGGCATACTTCTTATGTATGTAGTATACTTCTTCACATGGTACAGTGTGAAGCACGTGAGGTTATACTTCTTCACAAGGTGCAATGTGAAGTATGTGAGGTTATACTTCTTCACAAGGTGCAATGTGAAGTATGTGAGGTTATACTTCTTCATGTGGTGAAATGTGAAGTATGTGAGGTTATACTTCTTCGCATGGTGCAATGTGAAGTATGTGAGGTTATATTTCTTCAAGTAATGCAATGTGAAGCATGTGAGGTTATACTTTTTCATTTGATGCAATGTGAAGCATTTGAGGTTATACTTTTTCATTTGGTGCAATGTGAAGCATGTGAGGTTATACTTATGCAAGTGAAGTGTGAAGATTTCTCTGTTTAATGGTTGCAGGATGGGGCCGGGTTGGTTGGTACATGTCCCCACTTTTATCACTACAAACTCAACCACTCATTTCCCTCCCATTTTCCCTCCCATCATCCCTCCCTACTCTCCTCTGACATACCTAAATGTCTTCTGTAGTTATAGTCGTCTGGTGAAACCCATTCTTTTTCAGTACCAGTACTATTATTCCATCAAACTGAAAACTCCTAAATTAGTGACTTTGATTGATGACTTTTTTCAGAGCGTTGCTTGCTAAACATCATTCTTAGGAAAAATTAAACCAAATTTCTGACATCCGTATACAATAAAATTCAGAAATTAGTCAATTGACCTTTATGATAACATCATTTCTCGAAGTGTGGTCAGGTTTCCAAGCATCTACACCACTCGGATGACAATGACAAATCTGGCCACCTTATTTCTACCACTCTGCCCTTTATTGGCAAAAGAATCGATCCATCTAGCATTTGTGGCTGTCTCCTGGAAATTAATATGATGAAGGGTATTCTTAACTTGTAAAGAGTAATACAAGATCAACAGTGGTGTCCCAGATGGGAATCCTGTCACATTCTGTGCAAATTTGCCCCTTGAGCGCATTTACTGCCAAAGTTAGATACTAATCAATTTTGTCATTCTATTTCAATCATAGGAATCTTAGGAAATTATCTGGGAAGTAACACATTTAATTGCAATATAAATCCGGGTTATTGGGCTATTGTTTTAAAGACAAAAACACAACTTGCAACACAGTTTATTTAACCTGTTTATGTCTAGGTAATACTATAGAAATAAATAATATTACCACCTATTGCAGCATTACCTGGGACAGATTCCTTAAACATGTATGCATGTAAGGATGCTCTCGGAGGTAACCATAACAATTTTGGGGAAGTTATGTGAACTGATGACCATGATTGATCATGCTTCGCGCAATTTAGCATGGTCGAAACACGGTTCACAGTGCTTTTTGACTATGGTTAATTTCAAAACCATAGCTTTTAAGCATGGTCAAGTTGATAACCATGGTCAACCATGTTCTAGGACCATGGACAAAACTGACGTCTATGGTTTAGATTCTGACCAAGGTTCAAAACCATGGTTATATTTTAACTAGACGGGTGTTCCACGGAACATGTGTGTCGCCTGTCAGCGCTTTGTCAGTATAACAATGTTTTTTGGACCCAGATAAATGACCTTGACAAACTGGCCTAAGTTTTCGTGAATAAAAAAATGAGTATTTAATCCATATAATGACCTTCAGTGTGACCTTGACCTTTATATTTTAGTATGGTCAGGTCAATGTTGTCATGATGAATATATATTGAAAGTTTGAAAAAGAAATATCAAGAAATAAGAAAGTTATAGCCAAAGTTAAGTTTTCGTGAAGAAAAAATTTAGCATTTAACCCATATAATGACCTTCAGTGTGACCTTGACCTTTATATTTTAGTATGGTCATGTCAATGTTGTCACGATGAGTATATATTGAAAGTTTGATGAAGAAATATCAAGAAATAAGAAAGTTATAGCCAAAGTTAAGTTTTCGTGAAGAAAAAAATTAGTATTTAACCCATATAATGACCTTCAGTGTGACCTTGACCTTTATATTTTAGTATGGTCATGTCAATGTGTTCACGATGAGTATATATTGAAAGTTTGATGAAGAAATATCAAGAAATGAGAAAGTTATAGCCAAGGTTAAGTTTTCGTGAAGAAAAAATGAATATTTAACCGATATAATGACCTTCAGTGTGACCTTGACCTTTATATTTTATAGTATAGTCATGTCGATGTTGTCATGATGAATATATATTGAAAGTTTGATAAAAAAATATGAAGAAGTGAGAAAGTTATAGCCAATGTTTAGGTTTTCGTGATGGGCGTTCGTGAAGACAAAATATATATTTAACCGATATAATGACTTCAGTGTGACCTTGACCTTTATATTTTAGTATGGGTATGTCAATGTTGTCATGATGAGTATATATTGAAGGTTTGATGAAGGAATATCAAGAAATGAGAAAGCTATAGCCAACATTAAATTTTTGTGAAGAAAAAATGAGTATTTAACCAATATAATGACCTTAAGTGTGACCTTGACCTTTATATTTTAGTATGGTCAGGTCAAAGTTGTCATGATGAGTATATATTGAAAGTTTGAAGAAGAAATATCAAGAAATGAGAAAGTTATAGCCAAAGTTAAGTTTTCGTGAAGAAAAAAATTAGTGTTTAACCCATATAATGACCTTCAGTGTGACCTTGACCTTTATATTTTAGTATGGTCATGTCAATGTTGTCACGATGAGTATATATTGAAAGTTTGATGAAGAAATATCAAGAAATGAGAAAGTTATAGCCAAGGTTAAGTTTTCGTGAAAAAGGTTAAGTTTTCGTGAAGAAAAAATGATTATTTAACCGATATAATGACCTTCAGTGTGACCTTGACCTTTATATTTTAAAGTATAGTCATGTCGATGTTGTCATGATGAATATATATTGAAAGTTTGATAAAAAAATATGAAGAAGTGAGAAAGTTATAGCCAATGTTTAGGTTTTCGTGATGGACGTTCGTGAAGACAAAATGAGTATTTAACCGATATAATGACCTTCAGTGTGACCTTGACCTTTATATTTTAGTATGGGTATGTCAATGTTGACATGATGAGTATATATTGAAGGTTTGATGAAGAAATATCAAGAAATGAGAAAGTTATAGCCAACATTAAATTTTTGTGAAGAAAAAATGAGTATTTAACCAATATAATGACCTTCAGTGTGACCTTGACCTTTACATTATAGTATAGTCATGTCGATGTTGTCATGATGAGTATATATTGAAAGTTTGATGAAGAAATATCAAGAAATGAGAACGTTATAGCCAACATTAAATTTTCGTGAAGAAAAAATGAGTATTAACCCATATAATGACCTTCATTGTAACCTTGACCCTTATATTTTAGTATGGGGCTATAAGAACAATAGTAACTGTAAATTCTATTCATTAGTAGGTTTATGTGGCTATTTTTGGGTTTATGTGGCTACTTAGACAATAGGGAGAACAATGGTGTAGCCACCTAAACCCAAAATATTAGGACAGACTGCCTGACTGAGGGACGGACTGACGGACAACAAAGTGATCCCTATGCATAACATTTTCTACGAAAAGGGACACAAAAATGTGGTTCAAAAGCATTTTTTTTAGGACTACCATGGTTATGACCATAATCCTAATGACCATGGTTGAGCTGGTGACCATAGTTGAGCTGGTGACCATAGTTTGAACACTAGTTAAGACTACAGATTCATGGGCATGAATTAAAGGATATGACTTATATTATGCTTGTACCCATGGTATTGAACATGATTGCTACACTTATTAATAAAAGCAGCACTATAATAACAATATTTGAATTTTGGTCAGGAAATAAAAACAACAACACTTGTTCCCACAAAATTGCCAAAATTTATTATATAGATGTAAGAACATTTTTTTATATATATCAAAAGGCACCACATGACCACTACCTTGATATGTGTAGCAAGTTTTATGTAGATAAATTGATTAGTTTAGGAGTTTGGAAAGAAAAAAGGATTATTTTACTATGACACCTGAGAGTGATTCTGACAAAGAGTGCAAATAAAATGCAAACACTAGTTTTTGAGTTTTTGGTGGGAAAATGGCACCAACTGTAGATTGTCTTGCACCATTTAATGATTATGTGTTTTACTTAAATTACATATTGTATCGAAACATCTTATACATTTAATAGTTGTATTTGAAAGAGGAAATTTCTAAATGCAGTTGAAGTCAGTAGAAACAGTATTTTAAAATGAAACCACTATAATAATTGTCATAAGTTTTTGCGGATTTACCTCGTTTTTTTGTTCTTGACAGAAAAATGGTATTGAGCACTGCAGATATTATTTCATTTCAGTATCATATGCAACATTTCACCAAGTATGACCAAGCCTTCGAAGGGTGTAGACTGAAGGTTCAATTAATGAATTGTTCCTGAACTGTTATGTAGGTTAAATTAGTGAATTGTTCTTGAACTATTTATGAACTAAATTCATGAATTATTCATGAACAACATGTTAGATTGACACATTTAAAATTGCATCAAGTACTTGAACTCTTCTGGAACAGTTATGTTCATGAACAGTTCAAAAACAAAACATGAATAATTCATGAACATTTCAAGGAAATGTCATGTACATTTTAAAAAAATCAAGATTGGCAAGTGTCCTTTTTAACCCTTAACCTACTTAGCACAACTATAATAGCCTTTGCATCCATTGTAAACCCAGATCAGCCTGCGAGTAATTCATAGGCTGATCAGGGTTTACAATGTCTGCTAAGCAGTCATTTTCCCCAAAACACTCCTTTGTCACATAAATGGAATAGTCTTAATTCAAAAAAAGAACAGCCCATTATATAGATGTAGTGGGTTAAGGGTTAAGTTTGTGGTATTGATCTTACTGTCCTTAGTACAGATTGATGTCACTAAATTGAGAATACAAAAATTGTTAACTGTCAACTTTTTGTTCTGTCAAACTTGTATTCCATCCTACTGAATCTGCATCTGGCATAGCTAACCATGGTTGTGCAACCATTGTTAAAAAGCATGGTTGACCATGGTATAAACAATAACTGAGTGGCTGAACCAAGGTAGACTATGGTTTAACCATGGTTGACTATTGTTTAACCATGGTTGACCATAGTTCAACCATGGTTATGTTTTATAAGCTTGGTTGAACTATGGTCAACCATGGTTTTGAAGGACTATGTTTGCAGGGGTAATCACCCTTATTTGAATCCTGAAGTTTGATTCTAAAATTCTATAAGATCAACATTATGGAATAGGATTTAAATTATATGTTCATCACAGTGGTTCTAAAGAAAAATAGTTTTACTTTTTCTTTAAAAATATATAAAACAAGTGACCCAAGTGACAAACTGAAATGTCATGATGTTTTCATAATCAAGGGCTTAAATAAGTCTTAACACTGAGGATGTCACCATTTGGATCGTTGTCAAACTTGTCCAATCTCTTAATATAGAAATAAACCTTCTAATCAAATGTGGTGAAAATCAGTATGTAAACTCAGTTGCGAAAGAAAGTGTGCACTGAGTTAATATGTCATGTTTGGTACCAACATTTTTATCATTCTATTGCCAATATCATGTTGTCATTTGTTTTTCAATAGAATGAATCAATAAAGGGCTGTCACTTGATAAAAGGGATAGGGGTGTAAAATAATGTTTTCGAAGTGTTCACTTCCTTTTGCAACAGAGTATATAAGGTTTAACGTCACTTAATCTTCCAGTCATATCACTATGGTGTCTATGTATTGCTTGTTTAAGAAATAGAACATCATTTACGGTGAATTATCGTGTAATATATCATGGTTTGGAGTTCAATTGTAAACAATAATTTCACGAGCCCGATGTTTTATTTCTATTCTGATACACCTAAAATGTGTAAATAACGCACACATCTGAAATCTTTCGCATTGCTTTGCTTACTCTCCTAACGTTGCAAACATTACAGTGATATTTTTCGCATTGTCTGGCTTATTCTCCTAACGTTGCAAACGTTACAGTGATATATCGTTGAATATAACAAGATATTTTAAACTAGGCTTTATATATATAGTGCGGGTGTATTAGAATTGGTGTCTAACATCATTTTTCAGCACATAATATTACAGGCTATGTGTATTTTAGGCTATTTCGATTTGTTTGCAGTGGAGGCAGACCACCCACTTATTCCTGAGTAGAACTAGTACTTTATACCTCCCCACATCCATAAGGAGACACTTTTTTACTTACAAATTGAGCTCCCAGAGGGATTAAAACCCACAGCGGTGAGGCGAGAATGTTTACAATACAATGTTGTTACCCACTCGACCACGGATGTGTAGAAGTGTAGCTTAATGCTAAAGGATATAGTGTTGTCACACTGGAACACCAAGCAAAATACACTTGGCATGGTTCCCCACCCAGTCACATTATACGGACACTGGGCCAACCAGTAGTACTACAGTAGATATAGTGTTGCCACACTGGAACAACAAGCATTTCCCCTGCGAAATTTTTTAGAACTGTGCATGAACAATTCTTGAACTGTTCTGGATAGATTGTTCAAGAACTGTTCTTGAACTGTACGTAATCTGTTCTGGTACAGTTCTAGAGCAGTATGTGAACGTTAAATGAGACAAATTTTCTAGAACTTATGTTCAAAAACAGTTCTAGAGATTATGTTCAAGAACTGTTCTTGAACTATCTGTATGTTCAAGAACTGTTCTTGAACTATCTGTACTGGAACTGTTCTAGAACTGTTGCAGAACGACCTGTACTGGAACTGTTCTAGAACAGTTCTAGAACTATCTGTACTGGAACTGTTCTTAGAACTGTTCTTGAACAGAAATTTTGTCTTATTTAACGTTCAGGCACAGTTCTAGAACTGCTCAAGAACAGATGAAGCACAGTTATAGAACTATCTGTACTGGAACTGTTCTAGAACTGTTCCAGAACAATCTGTACTGGAAATGTTCTAGAACAGTTCTAGAACTATACCGGAACTGTTCTTGAACAGTTCGAGTAAGATAGTTCTAGTACTATTCTTGAACATAAGTTCTAGAAACAGATGCAGCACAGTTCAAGAACAGTTCTTAAACAATCTATCCAGAACAGTTCCTGCACAGTTCCAGAACTCTGTTGGCCACTAATTTAACCTAAATAACAGTAAAGAACAATTCATTAATTGAACCTTCAGAAGGCCTGGTCATACTTGGTGAAATGTTACATATGATACTGAAATGAAATAATATCTGCAGTGCTGAATACCATTTTTCTGTCAGCAACAAAAAAAGTAAGTCAATCCGCGAAAACACATGACAATAGGGGTTTCATTTTAAAATACTGTTTCTAAAGATTAAATTTAGAAATTTCATCTTTCAAATACAAGTATTAAATGTATAAGATGTTTTGACACAATAAGTAATTTAAGTATTATCACAAAACACTTACATTTAATCATTAAATGATGCAAGCACAATCTTTAGTTGGACTGCCATTTTACCGCCAAAAACTCAAAAGAATGGCGTCTGCATGTTATTTGCAATTTTGTCAGAATCACACTCAGGTGTCATATATTCTTTACCTACTTTCTTCGCAAATATAAATGAAGACATGAGCTTTTAAACTCCAGATAATGTTATTATATTAAACTGTTCATGCAATAATGATTATCATATATTTGTTTGTTAATAGTAGTATAGATTTGTTTAATTAATGAAGATGAACCCCTGCAAAACTCTGTTCTTATACTCAAGAACAGTTCATGAACATTTCTAGAACATTAAGAACAGTTCCTGAACTGTTATTGATTCATTGTTCTAGAACATGTTCTTAATATGTTCTTGGACAGTGAACATTTTCAAGAACTATTGAAGAACATTTCAAGAACTGTAATTTTTCTTATAACCTATACTGTGTTGATGAGCCGTTAAACAACATTCATAAACATTCAGTCTGTTATGGAAAAACCTGTTCTGGAAATAGTGTAATAAAATTATGTTGTTTTGTGAAAATACTCAAAAGATTTGAAACTTTTGAACTTTAATTTAATCAACAAAACTTAAGTGCTACAAAATAAATCTCTTTTTATACCAAGTTTATGGATGATTGTTTTCATGTCCCAGCAAAAGCCATCTATGTATACTTGGGGTGTGTTCAAGCCACTTAAAACAAAGAAATTTCATATTGCATTTTAATACCTGTGCCTATCAGCATTACAAAAATAATGCCTTTTTCAAACGATGTATACATCAGTAAGTAGTGTGACTTATAATGGAAGATCACAATAGTTTATTAGGTGGTTAATATTGTGACTTGCTTACTAATTTAATGTATATTTACATTTGCACAGATGTAATCGATCTGTAACGACATTCCTATTAAGATAACACATTTATAGATATTTTAAGAACATCTTAATTACATTTCCTATTTAAAGGAATTTAGTTCACATTTTCAAGAACATTTGAAGAACTTTAAATAGAGAAGATGTTCTAAAACTGTTCTTTAACTATTTCAAGAACAAATGAAGAACAGTTTAGGAACTACAAGGGTTTTAACTGTTTTTAATTAGTGCTTAACACTTACAGTTTAAGAACACTTAGAGTTAAGAACTAATTAAGAATGGTTTAAGAACCCTTGATGTTCCTGAACGGTTCTTCATTTGTTCTTCAAATTGTTCAAGAACAAATTAAGAACAGTTCAGGAACTCCTGAAGTTCCTAAACTGTTCTTGATTTGCTCTTGAAATTGTTCAAGAACATTTTTAGAACATTTTCTCTATTTAAAGGTTCTTGAACAGTTCAAACTTGTTCAAGAACCTTTCAAGAATATCTTAAGAAAAAATAAAGTTCTTGAAATGTTCTTCAGTAGTTCTTAAACATGTTCAAGAACATATTAAGAACATGTTCTAGAACAATGAATCAAGAACAGTTCAGGAACTGTCAGGAACTGTTCTTAATGTACCAGAACTGTTCATGAACTGTTCTTGAGTATAAGAAAACTGTTCTTGAGTATAAGAACAGAGTTTCGCAGGGGCTGGCAGTGGTAGGCACATCCATTTATATGCTGAATGTCAAGAAAGCCTACTGTTATCTGTATATCTAAATGTTTACATATATTGCTGCATATGTTTAAAAGTGTCCATGCATTGTTGCATGTTTATTATTGATTTGGTTACTTATGCAAATTTATTTCTGATGAAATTTGGACTGTTCTCATTGGACTATTTTATGCAAATTCATTTGCGATGAATTTTGGAACAGTCTTTGAACGGTATATAAACAGGCCAGCTCTGGCTTCAGCAGCAGTTGAGTTCTATTTAGTAACAAGAATGCCCTGCTAAAGGGTTATCGGTTGCTTACAAAATGGAGTAACAAAATGTTAAGAGTAATATTAAAATCAAGTTATATGAACCTGATTTGGTTAGGAACATAATGGTGCCATATAGATGTACGTGTGTATGAAGCTTGAATTCTGAAAAACTTTTGGTATGTGAGAACTTGACTTAATAAACAAGAGGTTTAATTTTATGGTCATATAGTACAATCTGTGCAATTTCGGTTAAGATTGTTCAAGAAATGTGGCCTCTGTTGTGTTAACATCATTGATATAAAGACACTGACAAAGTTTGGTAAAGATCAAATATAAAATGAAGGTGCTAAAGTGTAACCTGGGGCACGGCCAAATGTGACCCCAGGGCTTCATGTAATATACGAGAGCTGTGTGCCTTGTGGTTTCAGGGAAGATTTTTTAAGTTTTTCCCTATACAAGTCTATGTAAAACATGTGACCCCTGGGGCAGAGCCAAACGTGACCCCAGGGTCATCATTTGAATAAACTTGGTAAGGGATAATAAGCTCATAGTAAATGCAAAATATTAAACCTCTGGCTGTTGTAGTTGCAGAGAAGAAGATATTTTTACTATATGAATCTATGTAAAACTGTGACACCCGGGACGGGGCCAAATTTGACCCCAGGGTCATCATTTGAACAAACTTGGTAGCTTATAGCAAATGACAAACATTAAACCTCCGGCGCTTGCAGTTTCAGAGAAGAAGATTTTTTAAAAGTTTTTCCCCATACAAGTCTATGTAAAACGTGATCCAGGGTCAGCATTTAAATAAAACTGGGTAAAGGACCATAAGCTTATAGCAAACGAAAAATATTTAACCTTTGGCTCTTGTAGTTTCAAAGAAGATTTAAAAAAAAAATCCTATGTAAATCTGTGACACCTGGGACGGGGCCAAATTTGACCCCAGGGTCACCATTTGAACAAACTTAGTAGATGCTACTTGTAATATATGAGAGCTCTGTGCCTTGTTGTTTTCCTATATAAAAAATATGCAAAATCTCAATATACAAGCTTTGGACCCCCGTGGAACAGCCATTTTTTACCCCGGGCACTTCATTTGAACAAAGTTGATAGTGTAGGCATTGGCAATCATTTTAAAAGAAAAACTGTCAAAATCTGTCCAGCGGTTCTTGAGAAGAAGACTTTTTAAGGTTTCGACCATATATGGTAATGGCGGCCATCTTGGATGTCGCGCTGACCTAATTTAAACTATCTTAAAATCATTCTAAGGATCATCCATGTTAGGTAGCGCCGTGGTGTAATGGTAAGCATTGCGGCTTAGAAACCCAGGGATCGCGCGTTCAATCCCAGCCAGGACCGAATTTGGGTTAATTATCGAAATATTTCACATGTATTTCCTACCTTACCAGTCCTTCGGATGAGACTTTAAAACCGAGGTCTGCTCGCTAAAATGCTTAGTGCAATACAGCGAGGATAAATAAACGCTTATACACACACATCCATGTGAAGTTTGGTCAAAACTGGCCAAGCGGTTTCTGAGGAGAAGTCCTTTGAAGCAAAAGTTAACGACGATGGATGAAGAGTGATCTCAATAGATCACCTTAGGTCTTCGGCTCAGGTGATCGAAAAACGTCAATGTAAAATTTTAATGTAAATTAACAAAGTGTAACAAGAAATGTCACAGTAAGTGACAAATGCCCCCGAAGTGACCTGTAAGTGTGACCTTGACCTTGGAGCAATATGAAACCAACAGATATTAAATAAAAAAAATAAAAAAATATGTTTTTTTAATTTTTTTGGCGACACGACGTCTTGTTGTGGTGAGCAATTGTGCGAAGTTATTTGAAAATCCGTTGATTCTTGTCCGAGTTATGAAGCGGAGACGATTGTATAGACGAACAGATTTTGAACTTTGATCTCTAAGTGTGACCTTAACCTTGGAGCCGCGTACCTGGATTTTGTGCCCGACACATTGTCTTGTTGTGGTGAGCAATTGTGCGAAGTTATTTGAAAATCCGTCGATTATTGTCCGAGTTATGAAGCGGAGACGATTGTATAGACGAACAGATTTTGAACTTTGATCTCTAAGTGTGACCTTGACCTTGGAGCCACGTACCTGGAATTTGTGCGAAACACGTCGTCTTGTTGTGGTGAGCAATTGTGCGAAGTTATTTGAAAATCCGTCCATTATTGTCAGAGTTATGAAGCGGACGCAAGTGTACACGTGAACGGACAGACAGTGCGATTACTATATGCCACCTTTTGGGGGCATAAAAAAAATAATATTCAAACAAACAATAAAAATCAAACAAAATTAAAAAAAAAAAAATCGCCACACGTCTTGTTGTGGTGAGCAATTGTGCGAAGTTATTTGAAAATTCGTCGATTATTGTCCAAGTTATGAAGAGGAGACGATTGTATAGACAAACGGATTTTGAACTTTGATCTCTAAGTGTGACCTTGACCTTGGAGCCACGGACCTGGATTTTGTGCGCGACACGTTGCCCTGTTGTGGTGAGCAATTGTGCGAAGTTATTTGAAAATCCATCCATTATTGTCAGAGTTATGAAGTGGACACGAGTGTATAGACGAACGGATTTTGACCTTTGATCTCTAAGTGTGACCTTGACCTTGGAGCCACGGACCTGGATTTTGTGCGCGACACTTTGCCCTGTTGTGGTGAGCAATTGTGCGCAGTTATTTGAAAATCCATCCATTATTGTCAGAGTTATGAAGCGGACACGAGTGTAAAGATTTTGAACTTTGATCTCTAAATGTGACCTTGACCTTGGAGCCACGGACCTGGATTTTGTGTGCGACACATTGCCCTGTTGTGGAGAGCAATTGTGCGAAGTTATTTGAAAATCCATCCATTATTGTCAGAGTTATGAAGTGGACACGAGTGTAGACGAACGGATTTTGACCGTTGATCTCTAAGTGTGACCTTGACCTTGGAGCCACGGACCTGGAATCTGTTAGCGACACGTTGCCCTGTTGTGGTGAGCAATTGTGCGAAGTTATTTGAAAATCCGTCCATTATTGTCAGAGTTATGAAGCGGACACAAGTGTACACGCGAACGGACAGACAGTGCCATTACTATATGCCACCCTTCGGGGGCGTAAAAAGTAGGTCAAGGTCATTTATATTGACCTGATTTGGGTAGGAACATAATGCTGTCATATAGATGTAAGTGTGTATGAAGTTTAAAAGCTTTACTGTTTCTGGTATAAGAGTAATGGACATAATAAACAAGATGCCCAAGAGGGCCTGTATCCTCTACTGGCTATATGGAATCTTTGATGGGGAACACGATAACAACATGCGCAACTAGGCTTGGTACTATTCATCCCTGCCAAAATTGGTTCAAATTCGGCCAGGAGTTCAGAAGAGACTAGTCATGTGTATCAAAATCTTTAAAGGGCTACAACTCTGCAAAAATCATTCAATCGGAACACTTCGATGACATGCACAACTAGGCCTGATACTGATTATCCCTGCAAAGTTTCACTGAAATCCGGGTTCAGGAGAATCTAGTCTGTACACGATTAGTGTATTAAAACCTTTAAAGGGCCATAACTCAGACAAAAATATTTTAACCGAAATACGGCGATAAACTGCATAACTAGACTTGGTACTGATCGTCCCCGCAAAGTTTCGTTGAAATCAAGCCAACGGTTCAAGAGAATTGAATTGAAGTGAATGTTGTTTAACGGCTCAACACAGTATAGGTTATTTGGAGCCGCCCCAGAGTTGGGGGTAGGATACATAGGAATCCGGGAACCGTGCCCTACTCTTATTATCGAATAGATTCATATGGTTCTTTAACGTGCTCGGAGGATAGACCGATACAAGGGACTGCCTGGTTTACATTCCCATCCGACGGACGAGGCTAAGGGAAAGTGTCTTGCCCAACAACACAACGATGAATCTCAGTGGCACCATGGAGGATTAAACCCGGGGCCTCTGGTTACAAATCTGCTGTGCTACCGACTGCGCCACGCCAGTCCTCGGGTTCAAGAGAAATGGTCCAGATAAAGACTGTGTTGTAAAACCTTTAAAGGGCCATAACTCAGCCAAAAATCATTTAAGCGGAACATAGTGATGACATGCACCACTAGGCCAGGTACTGATCATCACTGCAAAGTTTCGCTGAAATCCAACAAGGGGTTCAGGAAAAAAAGTCCGGACAAAGTGTGTGTATTAAAAAAATTAAAGGGACATAATTCTACCAAAAATCATTCAACTGGTACAAAGTGATGATATACATAACTAGATTTGGAACTGATGATCCCTGCAAAGCTTCATTAAAATCTGGCCAAGTAAAAGCCCTATAGTTTTAATGAGGCAAAATACAGCATTTATAACTAAATCAAGGGCTGTAACTCCAGTGTTACTAATACATTTTGGCTGGTTTTCAAATTTGTTTGAGCTTAATGAAGGTGCTAGAGTGTTCACAAGGCTATATATGGCATTTTTCAGCAAAACAAGGGCCATAACTCCGATGAAATTAATCCAATGTGGCTGGTTTTCGAACTTGCCCGATATTTTATTTGTAAAGATCCGATTAATAATGAAGGCCCTAGAGTGTTCACAAGGAAAAAGTTAACGGACGGATGGACGGACGGCGGACGACGGACAACTCGTGATTCCGTAAGCTCTGCTGACCTTTGGCCAGTAGAGCTAAAAACTGGAATGTAAAACTTTAATGTTAATTAACAAAGTGTAAAAAGTAGGTCAATGTCATTTATATTGACCTTATTTGGATAGGAACATAGATGTAAGTTTGTATGAAGTTTGGAAACTGTATGGCATTTGGTATCTGAGAAACTGAGTTATAAAAAACATTGAATGTAAAACTCCAATGTAAATTAACAAAGTGCCAAAGGTAGGTCAAGGTAATTCATATTGACCTATATTTCATTGGAACATATCGCTGTCATGTAGTTATCAACATCTGTAAAGTTTGAAAGCTCTAAGGCATCTGGTGTTGGAGAAATGGACTTCACAAAAAACTTTAATGGGAAAATACTTCCAATGTAAAACTTCAATGCAAATTAACAAAAGTGTAAAAAGTAGGTCAAGGTCATTTATATTGACCTGATTCGGGTAGGAACATATTGCTGTCATACAGATGTAAGTGTGTATGAAGTTTGGTAACTGTATTGCTTTTGGTATCTGAGAAGCTGAGTTAATAAAAAAACTTGAATGTAAAATTTGAATGTAAATTAACAGTGTAAAAAGTAGGCCAAGGTCATTTATATTGACCTGATTTGGGTAGCAACATATTGCTGCCATATAGATGTGTGTATGAGGTTTGAATACTGTACGGCTTTTGGTATCTGAGGAATTGATTTAATAAAAAGCTTGAATGTAAAAACGGGACGTACGGGACGCGACGGGACGTATGCCTGGACTGGATGAACATGGGTAACACTATATTTTTAGCGCGGCATAAAAAGTTAATTTAGATTTGGATGCTTTTAAAAAATATAATTGTGAGAGGATTTAATACATATTGTGCTCATTCAAAATAACAGTGAAATTGGATATTTGGACTAAACTGGAAATATTGGAAATTAATTTAGACTGAACGGACACTTACTGTTTTGGATTAAAGAGACACTTACTGTTTTGGATTAAAGAGACACTTACTGTTTTGGATTAAAGAGACACTTACTGTTTTGGATTAAAGAGACACTTACTGTTTTGGATTAAAGAGACACTTACTGTTTTGGATTAAAGAGACACTTGCTAATGTGAATTAAAGGATATTAATTCAAAAATTGGATATTAATGAAAAAACTGGATTAGTGTATTCTGTAAGTGAATAAGTTACGTAAATAAATTTGTTAATTATAATTTTGTGTGGATGGTTTTGCTTCCTTTCTATTTACATTTTACTCGTAACACTATGGTGATTCCTCTGTTTGCCAGCAGTCGCTTGTTACGGGGGTATTTTGTAAAAATCCCATTCCAATGATGCAATGTATTGTTATATGGTCATTTGTATGCAAACGTATTGACCTAGATTGCCGCTAAGTGTCAAAACAGGAAAAAATCAAAATCATTAAATACTTTTTATTTTAAAAGGAACGAAACAAATGTATACCTCCTAATTTTTCTCATTTTTTTTTCTCTCTTTTTCAGAAAAAAATAGCATGCCTGTCTCAAAGTTGATCAAATTTGCTTTTTTGGTGTCGTCGGCCAGTTTTAAGCTCGTAATAAATCAAGTCACATGTTCCCAAATATGACCAACATCCGGTGCTAACATAAAAATATGCTAGGTGATTTATACCTATACACCGGTATACCGCCATCTTTGTTTTTTGTACCAGACTTGATGTGACCAATTTGCGGTGATAGTTTTACAATGAAAATTTTAAAATTTGCAATTTGTTGATGGATATTGAAAAATAATAGATTATGTTATCATCCTGTCACACATAGTTTTAAAATGTTATATTTTCGCTTTCAACTGGGTGCATTTTATGACAAGAACACCTATATATAGAGGAGCGAGCCTACTACTATACTTTTTAAGAAGTTTTTGTTGTTATCTGGCACAGGATCAAACCCATGATCTCCCGCAGGATGATGCTCTACCATTAAGCCACTTGCACAGTAGCCATTGTTAAAAGTTAAATGTATCACATAAATAAACTGAAATTCCCATATTTTGAAATTATTAAGGGAAATTACACCATATAGCTCATGCGTCAATTTTGCTGATTGACAATCTCATCTAAGATCTTTTTGGTGGAAATCAGATCCCGTTGTTCATAAAGCAAGCTAAAATTCACTTGTTTTGTCATAATCAAGGGCAGTAACTCTGTCATGCATTTGTGGATTTGTTCATGGAAATCTTATTGAAACAAACCTTCAATAAGCATTCTAACATGACCTATACAGTCTTTCATATACACAAAGAATAGAGACAGCTGTATGTTATTCTACGATAAAATACAGCTGTTCCATTAAATCAAGGGCAGTAACTCTGTCATGCATTTGTGGATTTGTTCATGGAAATCTTATTGAAACAAACCTTCAATAAGCATTCTAACATGACCTATACAGTCTTTCATATACACAAAGAATAGAGACGGCTGTATGTTATTCTACGATAAAATACAGCTGTTCCATTAATTCCCCGCATATATTTCATCCGTTGGAAGCGCCACGTTACATGAAGTCACTTGGTAAATATACGTCACGAAGACAAAGTCAACAATAATTTTAATGAAATGTTAATGACAACAAACTTGCCATGCTCCCAAACAGTGCACACACCCCGATATAAACCCATCATATGCATCAGTACATATAACATTAATAAGCATCTTGAACAAGGTGAAAACGTTTGAATTCTTACAGCCCAAGCTATATGACGTAAGCAATGACTTAATTGTTTGTCAGGTGACTACTAGTGTATTGAAATGCAGAACTTTGCATACAGGGGTGCCCAATGCAACAGTCTGTAAACATAGCAGCCTGATTACCTTGACCTCCAAGATAATATATAGTGCCCCAACAATAGCGTAACAATGGGGTTATTGTTGTGTTAGAATCAAAATAATGAATAAGTATGAGTCCTGTATTTTATCAGTGAATAAAATACAGTTATATATATATAGTTGTTCGGATGCGAGTAATTAATTACTGTGCATCCAAACTCCTAACTGTATCTTATTCACCAATAAACACAGGTACATATTTATTATTTCTGAAATAAAATCTGGTTAAAGTTATATCGTAAACAAAAGTTTATGGCCGGAGGACAGACGGATGTGGTCAATGTAGTCATGCCATCATATAAGCTTTAATATCTGGCATTTATGTAGAGATTTTTTAGTCTCTTTATGTTTACATATATAAATAATTAAGGGCTCCCAGCTGCAGGGGCATGTTTTTTACTCAGAGGCTTAAATTGTATTTACTAAACAGATCTAGGGGGGATTTTTTTTTAAAGTATTTCATTACATCTTTCAATAAACAAGGGACCTCTGGTGGGGCCTTTTTTAAATCCAGGGCCTTTATTTGAACAAATTTAATTGCTAGCCTAGGATAAATCAATTATTTCTTAAAGAAGAGGCACCATTGGTTGGTTGGTGTAGACACTTGTCTGTCATGTGATGCCAAAGAAATGTGTGAAGTTACAATTCATTATGTACAGTAGTTTCAGAGATAAAAGCTAAAATACAAAACATTAACCAGAGTCGCAGACAAAGGATATCAGGTGACGACAATACATCATCAATAATTTGTCAAAATCAGAACATTGCTTCTTGAGACTTGTTTTTTTAATGAGACTAATCTTGATCTTCAAACACAAGAGGCCCAAGAGGGCCTGTGAATGCTCTACTGGCTAACATGGCTCATTTATCAGGCATTTCTTCAACTTCCCTTCAGTACCTTCGAAGTCATGGTTAAGACACAATTTTGACTCATTTGACTTTTGACCGCCAAGTATGACCTTAACCTTTGCGGAACAGACTCGATTCTTATGGGTGGCACATGTTCTCATCATGCTTAACATTTCTCTGCAGTTTTATCGAAATTCTTTCAGTATTTGCTGAAACACAATTTGGCTCATTTGACTCCCAAGTGTGACATTGACCAACGAGGAACAGACCTAATTCTTGCATGCATCAAACCTTTTCATTATGATTATGGCTGCATGTACAGTACAGCTCACGCGAAACCCACACTTTACTCTTTCACGCCGAGTGAGGAATTAACAAATCGTCTAATTACACGGAGTTTCGATGATAAAACTAAAAAGCTTCTTGGCGTACTTACGCCACGAAAGTATGCCACGATACTCCGCGTATAAAAACTTGGAGTTCGCCGAATCGAAACTGCACAGGTAAAATGTGCAACTTTTTCTAATTGCAGTCATTTTAATGCATAATTATTCAATAACTTTAGAAAAAATCGAAGCAGAAGACTCGTTTTGTTTTGGAAAAGCGGATGTGGGAAAATTTGAATGCCCGGATTATGTATACTGGGTCACGACAGTTATATGGCGGTTCCTATTACCGGCTTCGCGGCGACTGAACATAACATTCAATTAGTAATTATTATACTGGAAATTATAATTATGTTTTTAATTAGTCTTTCTTTGTAACAAATTTTACTATTCTGCTGTTTATTATTACATCGATGGGTTCTTGAGTCAGAAATAATTAGAAAAAATGGTAAAGAATTCCGGGTCATGAACCCGTTATTAGTGCCGTCTTGTTAAAAGATACATACATGGCCAAGGATTATGGGTATTTATGTTGGTAGGAAAACTGTGGCTTTTGGACAACACAACGAACAAAACTTGTGATTAAATGCATTAAAAGTTTGAAATACGTATTTGTTTCGAAATTTATTCATTGTATTTATCAGTCGTGTCAACTTTGCACATAAAAGATGCACTCGGCGTCTCATTGTTTGTACTTTTTCTGTTGATTGATTGCTTTTTCAAGTGCGATATCGGACAAGTTGAAAAGTTGTCGGAAAATTTAGATTTGTTCCCAATAATAATTCACCACAGGTGTGCACTCATGGTTAATTGGATTCTACGCGGAGTAACTCGGAGTGTGAGTGACTCGACAATGGCGTACTATCGCCGCGTGAATTCGCAGAGTACAAACACTGACTCCGCGTAGATACGCGTGGAACTCGATACGACCAAACTCGGTGAATCGGTGAATCGAGTAAAGTGTGGGTTTCGCACAATTTTGACTCATTAAACATTTGACATTTAACAACGACTTTGACCTATTGAGGTAGGGACCTGACTTGTGCACATGACAACCTTCTCATAACCCTGGACGTTTATAAGTAGTTTTATTAAACTAGTTTAGGAGTTATGGCTGAGACACAATTTTGACTCATATGACCTTGATCTCAAAACCTGACCTTGACCTTTGAGGTATGGACCCGATATGCATGCTACAAACCTTCTCATCATTCCTAACATTTTTGTAAAGTTTTATAAAAATCCATTCAGGAGTTATGGCTGATACACAGTTGTGCTGCTAGAGCAAAATACAGCATTTTTAAGTAATTCAGGGGCTACAACTCTGCTGTTTCTACTCCGATATGTCTATTATTCAAACTTGTCCAAGCTTTTAATAATAAAACAACCTGCCAACAATTGGTCAAGATCAGATGAAAAATGAAGGAGTGCTAACAAGCAAAGTTTTGCTTCAATATAGCATATTTCAATAAATCAAGGTGTTACTAATCTGATCTATCTGTTTTTTAAAATGCCATCCCTTTAACAGTATTAACAGTATGGTCAAGTTTAGTAAAGATCAAATACAAAATGAAGATTCTAGAGTGTTCAGAAGACAGAATATTAATTTTTTCATTAAATCAAAGGCCATAACTCTGGTGTTACTTATACGATCTAGCTGGTTTTTAAAAATATCCGAGCCTTCACCAATATCAACAATCTGTTTAAGTTTGGAAACTATCAAATATAAAATGAATGTTCTCGAGTTTTCAGAGGCCAGAATATAGCATTTTTCAATAAATCAAGGACCATAACTCTGGTTTTAATAATCCAATCTAGCTGGTTTTCGAACTTGTCTGCGCTTTCATTACTGGCCAAGCTTGTTAAAGATCAAATACTAAATGAAGGTGCTTGAGTAACAATGACATTATTCAGCAAAAAAAGGGACATAACTCTGGAGCAAACTAATTCGATCTGGCTCTTTTTCAAATTTGACTGAGCTTTCATTGATATAAAGACACAACGTTTGGTAACGATTAAATACAAAATGAAGGCGTTAGTGTGTTCACAAGGCTGAATTTGGAATTTTTCAAAAAATTAAGGGGTCATAACTCTGGTGTTCTTAGTCTGATATAGCTATTTTTCAAACTTTTCTGCACTTTTATTAACATCAACAATCTGGCTGTTTTTCAAACTTGTCAGAGCTTTCATTAATATAAAGATACTGAGAAAGTTTGGTAAAGATCAAATTAAAAATGAATGTGTTAGAGTGTTAACAAGGTAAAAGTTGACGGACAATGGACAGACAACAGAAAACACATCATCCCATAAACTTGCTGCTAAAACTTGGACTGAACCAGATATGCTCTTGGTAGACTTAAAAAAGATAACATGCAGGAATCTTGCTTACAATGCCTATAACCTTGGTTTTCTATTATTACACACTCTAATGCAATCTATCTCAAATGTTCCAAAGTTGATCACATCAAATTGCTTCTGGGAGTGCAATAAATCCATGACGAATTTATCATAACACACTAGTGGGCAATAATATCATAACTGAAGGGGTGTCCGTGAACTATTGCGACTATAAATACAGAATAAAATACAATAGTATATAACTATCTATTTCTGTTGAGGTCAATGGTTAAAACTATTCATCCAAGGGAGTGACCTTTGACCCGAAATAAATTTGCCGGGTCACATCCCACTATTGGAATCAACATTATAATGAAGTTTAATTAAAATCAAACAAGCGGTTATCAAGATATGGCTGTGGATGGACAGAATTAAGCAATTTTTATCAGTTAAAGGGCAATAACTGATCCCATGCTTAAACTGGGGCGATTCCGGAAAAAATAGCCGCGTGTCATCCCACTGTCAGGAAAAAAATTACTACCAAGTGTAATGAAAATCCAACAGGCAGTTATGAAGATATGGCTCTGGACGGACGGACGGACGGAAAGACAGAAGGATGAACGGACAACGCCAAATTAATATCCCCCTGCCCCTGCCATAATAACCATTTATATAGAGAGTTAGGTAATAATTTTAACTATTTACTGAAACAAAAGTAGATAGTTGTTTTATTATATTGAATCGTATAAACTCCATTAGTTTGTTTACTTTTTGCTTACTTGTTTACATGCATGATATCACATCATAGGAAAGCATAACATTAATCTCAGACTGTTGACGTCAATTTCAATTGACCTGCAAAAAAAATACTATTGACCGCAAAACCAGATTGAACCGCAAAACCAGATTGAACCGGAGAGGAAATGTTCTAAAGTCAATACTAATGACTTACACACTTTTAGCCAATTCAGATCGCGCATGTCTATGTATTTAACCCTTCGGCACCAAATACATTTTTGGAATTCTCTCCCAGCGCCAAATTAATTTTGGTAATTTACAAAAATAAATAGTGTGGTTGTTGAAATGGCTATAACTGGAGAAAGAATAAATATATCAACTTGAATTTTTCAGTGATAATAGATTTTATAATAATGTAATGGTAAAGTACAATAAATAATTATTCTACTTGTCAAGTGTCACCAAATGTTATATAATTACATATTTTTTCCAAAATTGATTTTGTGTACTCACTGAAGTCAATCTTATCAATATAAACTGAAGATGGTGTAATTATTTAAGTTAAAGTTCACTAATATCAATTCTACACATATCTACGTCACATTGGCACATTGCAGTTCTAAATATATACCCATATATCATATACTTTCTCCTTCCTCGAGCTGACGCCATTTTGGAATCGAAGTTTCCAGATTTTTCTGTCTGAAACTAAGCAACATTTACAGCAACATATTATGCAATTTTTGGAGAAAAATTTGTGTATTTTCATTCATAAACCTCGTTCTGATATTGGAAAATCCCCGGGCGGTGTCTACACTATTAAAATAATTGCGTTCCAACCACACTATACGATGTCGACTGGTCGCCTATGGCGCTCTGCTGAGATGTCGACTAGAGTCGCCTGTGGTGCCGAAAAGGGTTAAAATGATATATAATAATTTTGCTTTCAGCCTTCGATTTGCCAACTCTTTTACATAGAATAGATATTAAGCCCCCTCCATGTATTACAGTATAACAAAACATGCTTAGACAACAAGGGTATACATGTGTTTCTTATAGCTGCACTACTCTTCTTTTATGTTCTTCTTTTTTTATTAGCGCTACTGTAGCGGGAATGGTAAAGACGCTGTGTTTGAAACCTTCTCGCACCTCACTGCTGTGAGTTCAAATCCCAATAGGACCTCAACTTGTAATTGAGAAAATGTCAGTACTTATGGATGGAGGGAGGTATACATTAATGGTTATACACAGAAAAACAATTGGCCCAAGGGGGCCTGTGGACGCTCTACTGGCTAAAGATAAAGTTTATGCACAAGGGGCCATAACTCTTTCAAATATCGTTCAACCAGAACATGGTGATGATATACGCAACTAGGCTTGGTACTGATTGTCCCTGACAAGTTTCGTTGAAATCCAGTCAGAGGTTCAGGAAAACTAGTCTGTACAAAGTTAGTGTAAAAAAATTTTAAGGGGTCATAACTCTGCCAAAATTCATTCAACCAGAACACGACAATGACAGGTGCAACTAGGCTTGATACTGATCATCCCCATCAAGATTCGATGAAATCCAGCAAGGAGTTCAGAACAGACTAATCTGGACAACGTTTCTCTATTAAAACCTTTAAAGGGCCATAACTCTGACAAAAATCATTCAACCCAAATATGGCGAAGATTTGCACAACTAGGCTTGATACTGATCATCCTTGTCAAGTTTCGTTAAAATCCAGCCAGGGGTTCAGGAGAACTAGCCCAGAAAATGTTTGTGTATCAAAAACCTTTAAAGGGCCATAACTCCACCAAAAATCTGTTAACCGGAATGCGACGATGATATATACAACTAAGCTTGGTGCTGATCATCCCTGTAAAGTTTCGTTGAAATGTGGGGAGACGTTCAGGAGAATAGTCCAGACAAAGTTTGTGTATTAAAACCTATTAAAGGGCCATAACTCTGCCAAAATTCATTCAACCAGAACACGGCAAAGATTTGCACAACTAGACCTGGAACTGATCATCCCTAAAAAGTTTAGTTTAAATCCGGCAAGGGGTTCAGGAGAAATAGTCAGGACAAAGTTTGTGTATTAAAACCTTTAAAGGGACACAACTCCACCAAAATCATTCAACCGGAACACAGTGAAGATATGTACAACTAGGCTTGGTACTGATCATCCCTGAAAAATTTCAATGAAATCTGGCCAAATGAAGGCTCTTTCTTCTTAATGAGGCCAAAATATAGCATATTTCAGAAAATCAAGGGCCATAACTCCGGTGTAAATGGTCCAATGTGGCTGGTTTTCAAACTTATTAGAGCTTTCATTGATAGCAACAATCTGGTAAAGTTTGGTAGAGATCGGATGAAAAATGAAGATCCTATCGGATTAACGAGGCAAAATATAGCATTTTTAACTAAATCAAGGGCCATAACTCCGCTGTTACTGGTCCGATCTGGCTGTGTTTCAAAATTGTTTGAGCTTTAATTTATATTAACAATCTGGTAAAGTTTGGTAAAGATCGGACGAAAAATGAAGGTCCTATCGTCTTAACGAGGCAAAATATAGCATTTTTAACTAAATCAAGGGCCACAACTCCGCTGTTGCTGGTCCGATCTGGCTGGTTTTCAAACTTGTTCACGCTTTCATTGATATTAACAATCTGGTAATGTTTGGTAAAGATTAGATAAAAAATGAAGACCCTATCATCTTAACGAGGCAAAATGTAGCCTTTTTAACTAAATCAAGGGCCATAACTCCAATGTTACTAGTCCGATCTGACTGTTTTTTGAACTTATACAAGCTTTCATTGATATTAACAAGATGGTAAAGTTTGGTAAAAAATGAAGGCCCTATCGTCTTAACGAGGCAAAATATAGCATTTTTAACTAAGTCAAGGGCCATAACTCCGCCAAACTGGCTGGTTTTCGAACTTGTCCGAGCTTTCATTGATATTAACAATGTGGTGAAGTTTGGTAAAGATCGGATGAAAAATGAAGGCTCTATCATCTTAACGAGACAAAAGTTAACGACGGACGGACGACGGACGGACGGACAACTCGCCATCCCATAAGCTCTGCTGTAGAGCTAAAAATGGGTGGTCTGCCTGCACCACGAAAAAATCGACCATCATATATAGCTGAAAATTGAAGACAACACACCATTCAACAAACAAACGAAGCAATCTTTTTTATTCAAGTATATTGAACAGCACAATTTCCTTTCCTTACCACAATAAACTGGATTGTGCACAAATTGTCAGCAATCAATAAGCCTATTAAAAAGTTTTAACTGAATGAAATGGTAGTAAATGCTTCCGTGCTGGCACTATTATCTTGAAATAGCAGAATAACGAGTACAGAAAACTCAGATCGGAAATGACCTAGCTACAACAGTGACACAGCTTCACTTACTTCACTGTCATATTATGTTTCAAAGATTTTCACTCATTTGTTTGTTTTGTATTTTGAGTGGAACAAGGGGCCAGCACAGTTGATAAGCTTTTTTCCAAAGAAGTATTTTACTCCTCAATTTTGAAAAGAATGCGTATCTGATATTTTTAAATGAGTACCAATACTCTTAACTCCAAACATATACACAGGCGGTGTTATACTAAGTATACTTAATAAAACACTGTCTGCGTATATGTTATGAAATATACCCCTCAAAATAATTTAAGGACCAGCTAGTTTTTCTCCCATATATTTAACATAAAAATCCTTCATATGCATGCTTCAAAAACATCTACAGAATGAACCTTGAATGAAACTAAAACATCTAGAAAGGTCTGACATTAAATCAAAGGATATTTTTATTGCAAAATTTATCACCTTGGGCTAAACATTTATGAAAAATTGGGGCATTTAAAAAAACAGGCTGTTTACCCCAAAATACTTCTTCAAAATATTTTTCTAGATTTTATGAAATAATTTAAATTTTAAAAGCAACCCTAGCCCACTAAACATTGATACACAATTTAACACGTTCTTCGCCGATTGTAACAGCAGTTATTTCTCAATAATATAGAACAACAACCGATCTCACACAACACAAATTTCAATACATACCCCAAAATTTATTTTGAATTTAGATAAAATGGGATATATGTAAATTCGATGGTGTATGTTTAAAATTGCATTAAATCCCTAAATACCGCTGTTCAACCTTATATATCGCATTTTTGGGTAAAATCTAGTGTTTTTCACTAATTTCAAATCTGCAAATTTTGAAATTGTGATTTGTGTTGTAAAATGAGTTCCAAGCTACCAGAAACATTATTTTGTAAATTATTTTGGTTTAAGATGACTATTAAAATAAATACAGGGTTCTGAATTGCTTTCTATTTAAAATAAAAAAGGGATGGTCCTAAACGTATTTTGAGGAGTATAGTACCGTACTATGACTTTTATTGTACGTTAGTAGTACCGATTTTTAAATTATGATAAGCAAAGAAATACTCTATTTTATCAGTGAAATAAAAGTGTTATTCCACACTGTGGAATATAGAGTTTTATTTCCACAGCAGCTGCGGGAACTACTTTTTTAATGTACAACCATCACAAATGCACTGTATAACACGACTCACAAGATATTCCAACTGTTATACTGTTAAATCCACTGTTTATTTAATTACTTTCTTTCTATGACGTTAACGGTTTCAAAAAAAGCGACGTCATGTAACATTTTTTACGTCATTATGACGTGAACAGTGCGCATAGCCAGGTGTGTAAAACAGTTTAGTTACTGAAATTGCTTAAATAATTGTTTGTAAAATCATAAAATAAAAAGAAAATTTGTTGTTTTGTCGTGAATAACATATTTTATTTCATCTCGAAGTTAGAAAACTTTTATATTTTCACTCATGCTTCGCATTCAAGGTACCCTGTGTTAACTTCTGACACTACTTTATCTAGGAACAAGGTGGGTGATTGACCAATAAGCTAGCTACGTCCACTTCAAGGTACCCTGTGTTAACTTCTGACACTACTTTATCTAGGAACAAGATGGTGTGATTGACCAATAAGCTTATTACTAAGCTACGTCCACTTCAAGGTACCCTGTGTTAACTTCTGACACTACTTTATCTAGGAACAAGGTTAGTGATTGACCAATAAGCTAGCTACGTCCACTTCAAGGTACCACGGTGTGTTAACTTCTGGCACTACTTTATCTAGGAACAAGGTTAGTGATTGACCAAAAAGCTAGCTACGTCCACTTCAAGGTACCCTGTGTTAACTTCTGACACTACTTTATCTAGGAACAAGGTTAGTGACTGACCAATAAGCTAGCTACTTCCACTTCAAGGTACCATGGTGTGTTAACTTCTGACACTACTTTATCTAGGAACAAGGTTAGTGATTGACCAATAAGCTAGCTACGTCCACTTCAAGGTACCCTGTGTTAACTTCTGACACTACTTTATCTAGGAACAAGGTTAGTGATTGACCAATAAGCTAGCTACGTCCACTTCAAGGTACCCTGTGTTAACTTCTGACACTACTTTATCTAGGAACAAGGTTAGTGATTGACCAATAAGCTAGCTACGTCCACTTCAAGGTACCACGGTGTGTTAACTTCTGGCACTACTTTATCTAGGAACAAGGTTAGTGATTGACCAATAAGCTAGCTACGTCCACTTCAAGGTACCCTGTGTTAACTTCTGACACTACTTTATCTAGGAACAAGGTTAGTGACTGACCAATAAGCTAGCTACTTCCACTTCAAGGTACCATGGTGTGTTAACTTCTGACACTACTTTATCTAGGAACAAGGTTAGTGATTGACCAATAAGCTAGCTACGTCCACTTCAAGGTACCACGGCGTGTTAACTTCTGGCACTACTTTATCTAGGAACAACATGGCGTGATTGACCAATAAGCTAGCTACGTCCTCTTCAAGGTACCCTGTGTTAACTTCTGGCACTACTTTATCTAGGAAAACTGATGGCGTGATTGACCAATAAGCTAGCTACGTCTATGTCAAGGTACCGTATGTTAATTTCTGGCACTACTTTATCTAGGAACAAGGTGGAGTGATTGACCAATAAGCTATCCAGGTCTGTAGCTACACTGACGCACACCGAGACAGTTGCCTCGTTATCTAGGAATGAGATGAATGTATGAATACTATTCTTTTTATATAAACCTTAAAACAATTAATAATGCCATGCACACATATATAGATCGCTCACTTAAATTTAAAGAGCTACGACTGTAGAATACCATTTTAACTGCACAGTTCAGATCTGCAAGCAACACACAGATCATTCAGAGCAGCTCCCTGATAGAACAAAGAAAAGGTGACTTACACTGGGCCAAAATAATCAAGATTAAAGAAGTCTCTCCCTGGGGTCAGAATTTCAGCTACTAGCCAGGTAAAACCTGGGGCACCTATCACAGGTTAGTTACTGAAAGGAGCTCGATTTAATCCCCCATGTTACTCCCCCAGAATCCCTAGTTATAGCTCAATTATGTTTTATTTTTACAAGAAAATCAGTAGAACAGATGAATGCTCCCCGAAATGTATCCTCAACTTATCATATGGCCTTATATCACCCAGCAGTGTTCAATTTGCAGTTAGATTAGTAAAATATTTAAGTATAAAATTACAATAACTCTTAATTGAATGAAGACAAAGATATGGTGATTGCACTCTGTACTTCATCTCATTGCCCTCTATCATTATGTGAAGTTTCATTGCAGTCCCATCAGTAGTTTTGAAGATATGCTCCAGACAAAAATTCTAAGTATAAAAAAACAAAGGACAATAACTCTAATTTGAATTAAGACAGTTACGGTTCTTGCACTCTGCACTTCCACTCATTGCCCTCTATCAATGTTCCAAGTTTCATTTCATTCATTTAATACTTTTTGAATTTTGGTCCGGACAAGAAAGTGGACTCAAGGACACACGGACAAAGCGGCAACTATATATTGTACAGGAACCAGTCTTAGCAGATTTGAATTACCTTTCACAGATCTGCCTTTCGCCAACCATTAATTGAAAAATTGCTTCTTCTTTTTTCTATTTTAAAATGCCATATGAAAACATAATAAATGTTGCTTTTATTAAAAAATGCAGTCTTTTCCAGATATATACATGTACAGTTTAGAATATAAATGAACCAAGTTTATACTTTAATTTGCATGTCTGACAAATAATTTCAACAAAATGCCACTTCCAAAAACACAAAAACATTTTCAGATACAATACTGTTTTCGACACAATTTATCAAATTACTGAATGTAATTGCAATTCAGAGAGCCCACAGCAATTAATAATGAGAAACAGTATTTATATGGTCGTCGCGTAGACCACAACAAAGGGTGGCTTCCGTAACACTGAACTTTCTAATATGTCGACAGTCCATCAATATATAAATTAGCTATATTTACTGAGAACCAATTTCCTTTCTTAACTCAACAACGCTTCCTCTTAATAATGAAAAACTATCATGCCTCACAGGCAAATGGATCGGCTAACAAGTTTTTATTACAAAAATATACATAGTTACTGCTGGTCATCAACTTTTACTCATATGTTCTGCATTGCCAGTGTTACCGGACTACTTTTATTTACATGTCCTGCATCTCCAGTGTTACCGGAATACTTTTATTAACAGCTCTGGTTTATATTCTGTCATCCAACCGCTCTGGTTCATATGCTGTCACCCAACAGCTCTGGTTTATATGCTGTCACCCGACAGTCCTGGTTTATATGCTGTCATCCAAAAGCTCTGGTTTATATGAAGTCATCCAACAGTCCTGGTTTATATGCTGTCATCCAACAGTCCCGGTTTATATGCTGTCATCCAACAGTCCTGGTTTATATGCTGTCATCCAACAGCTCTGGTTTATATGCTGTAATCCAACAGTCCTGGTTTATATGCTGTCATCCAACAGCTCTGGTTTATATGCTGTCATCCGACAGTTCTGGTTTATATGCTGTCATCCAACAGTTCTGGTTTATATGCTGTCATCCAACAGTCCTGGTTTATATGCTGTCATTCGACAGTCCTGGTTTATATGCTGTCATCCAACAGCCGCCCTGGTTTATATGCTGTTACTTAACAGTCCTGGTTTATATGCTGTCACCCAACAGCTCTGGTTTAAATGCTGTCATCCAACAGTCCTGGTTTATATGCTGTCATCCAACAGTCCTGGTTTATATGCTGTCATCCAACAGTCCTGGTTTATATGCTGTCATCCAACAGCTCTATTTTATATGCTGTCATCCAACAGTCCTGGTTTATATGCTGTCATCCAACAGTCCTGGTTTATATGCTGTCATCCAACAGCTCTGGTTTATATGCTGTCATCCAACAGCTCTGGTTTATATGCTGTCATCCAACAGTTCTGGTTGATAGGCTGTCATCCAACAGCTCTGGTTTATATGCTGTCATCCAACAGCTCTGGTGTATATGCTGTCATCCAACAGTCCTGGTTTATATGCTGTCATCCAACAGTTCTGGTTTATATGCTGTCATCCAACAGTTCTGGTTTATATGCTGTCATCCAACAGCTCTGGTTTATATACTGTCATCCAACAGTTCTGGTTTATATGCTGTCATCCAACAGTTCTGGTTTATATGCTGTCATCCAACAGCTCTGGTTTATATGCTGTCACCCAACAGCTCTGTTTTATATGCTATCATCAACAGTTCTGGTTTATATGCTGTCATCCAACAACTCTGGTTTATATTTTGTCATCTAACAGTTCTGGTTTATATGCTGTCATCCAACAGCCCTGGTTTATATGCTGTCATCCAACAGCTCTGGTTTATATGCTGTCATCCAACAGCTCTGTTTTATATGCTGTCATCCAACAGCTCTGGATTATATGCTGTCATCCAACAGTTCTGGTTTCATGGTTCATACAGACTTTTCAAACCTAAATTTAGGGCCTTTTTAGGGCCTTTTTAGGGACATTTTCGCTAAATTTAGGGCCTCAATATTTATAGCATAATTATGCATTTGACTAAAATTCCTGCTTACTGCTACAGTAAAACCCCTCTAAAGTGACCCCTACAAGAAGATAGGTGGCAGCTTAATGCAGCATGATAGTATTGTAGAAAGCTCCTCTAATAGCTTTCTGCAAACTATAGTGCTGCATTAAGCAGTCATCTGTAAAAAAAAACACTAAATGTGTATATTGTAAGCGGTTGCATTAGCTGGGTTTTACTGTATTTATAGCCAATAAACCTGGACCTACCTAAGATTAAACAGTTTTCAGCTCTGTGGCCTTGTCCACAGGTATTCGGGAGTAGCTTAGACTTACACTTGAATTTTTCAGAAAAAAACAACAACATCATTTAAATACTAATCAAACAAAAACACAAATTAAAAAAAAAAAAAAAAAAAAAGTTTTTATATTAGTATAGTAGATCTAATATAAATTTATTTATTTTATATTTTTTTAAATTTGTGTTTTTAATGTTTGTTTATTATTTAAATGATGTTTGTTTTTCTGAAAAATTCAAGTGTAAGTCTAAGCTACTCCCCGAATACCTGTGTTTTTTTTTAATTATACCCCACCCACTCAACCAAATATTGGCCGCGATTTTTCAAAAACGGCCGTGCAAAAATGGCTGCAAGGCTGGCTCAGTCGTTGGCTGGCTAATAACTTCCCCTCTGAAATATAACCGAGTATGAAACAAACTGAGTACGATGTACAATAGTACAAATCTAATTTCGTAGGAGTTTTCGTTCTTGAATTCATTCTATTTTTAGAAATTTCGTAGGAGTTGTCGTTCTTGAATTCATTCTATTTTTAGAAGCAACAACACCTTGACAGCCCAAATAATGTGCGAAATGAAATTTAGGGCCACCAAAACTAATTTTTAGGGCCGTATAGAGTAAATTTAGGGACTTTTTAGGGCCTGACATGCAATTTAGGGCCTTTTCAAGCAACTCATCAAAATTTAGGGCCTTTTCAAGTCTGTGCGAACCATGGGTTTATATGCTGTCATCCAACAGCTCTGTTTAATATGTTGTCATCCAACAGTTCTGGTTTATATGCTGTCATCCAACAGCTCTGGTTTAAATGCTGTCATTCAACAGCTCTGGTTTATATGCTGTCATCCAACAGTTCTGTTTTATATGCTGTCATCCAACAGTTCTGGTTTATATGCTGTCATCCAAAAGCTCTGGTTTATATGTTGTCATCCAACAGTCCTGGTTTATATACTGTCATCCAACAGCCCTGGTTTATATGCTGTCATCCTTTATATGCTGTCATCCAACAGCTGTGGTTTATATGCTGTCATCCAACAGCTCTAATTTATATGTTGTCATCCAACAGCTCTGGATTATATGCTGTCATCCAACAGTCCTGGTTTATATGCTGTCATCCAACAGTCCTGGTTTATATGCTGTCATCCAACAGCTCTGGTTTATATGCTGTCATCCAACAGTCCTGGTTTATATGCTGTCATCCAACAGCTCTGGTTTATATGCTGTCATCCAACAGTCCTGGTTTATATGCTGTCATCCAACAGCTCTGGTTTATATGCTGTCATCCAACAGCGCCAGTTTATATGCTGTCATCCGACAGTCCTGGTTTATATGCTGTCATCCAACAGCTCTGGTTTATATGCTGTCATCCAACAGTCCTGGTTTATATGCTGTCATCCAACAGTCCTGGTTTATATGCTGTCATCCAACAGCTCTGTTTTATATACTGTCATCCAACAGTCCTGGTTTATATTCTGTCATCCAACAGTCCTGGTTTATATGCTGTCATCCAACAGCTCTGGTTTATATGCTGTCATCCAACAGCTCTGGTTTATATGCTGTCATCCGACAGCCCTGGTTTATATGCTGTCATCCAACAGCTATGGTTTATATGCTGTCATCCAACAGCTCTGTTTTATATGCTGTCATCTAACAGCTCTGGATTATATGCTGTCATCCAACAGTTCTGATTTATTTCCTGTCATCCAACAGCTCTGGTTAATATGTTGTCATCCAACAGTTCTGGTTTATATGCTGTCATCCAACAGTCCTGGTTTATATGCTGTCATCCAACAGTACTGGTTTATATGCTGTCATCCAACAGCCCTGGTTTATATGCTGTCATCCAACATCTCTGGTTTATATGCTGTCATCCAACAGTTCTGGTTTATTTGCTGTCATCCAACAGTCCTGGTTTATATGCTGTCATCCAACAGTACTTGTTTATATGCTGTCATCCAACAGCCCTGGTTTATATGCTGTCACCCAACAGTCCTGGTTTATATGCTGTCACCTGACAGCTCTGGTTTATATGCTGTCATCCAACAGTCCTGGTTTATATGCTGTCATCCAACAGCTCTGGTTTATATGCTGTCATCCAACAGTTCTGGTTTATATGCTATCATCCAACAGCTCTATTTTATATGCTGTCATCCAACAGTCCTGGTTTATATGCTGTCATCCAACAGCTGTGTTTTATATGCTGTCATCCAACAGCTCTGGTTGATATGCTGTCACCCAACAGCTCTGGTTTATATGCTGTCATCCAACAGTTCTGGTTTATATGCTGTCATCCAACAGTCCTGGTTTATATGCTGTCATCCAACAGTCCTGGTTTATATGCTGTCATCCAACAGTTCTGGTTTTCGATGCTGTCATCCAACAGTTCTGGTTTATATGCTGTCATCCAACAGTTCTGGTTTATATGCTGTCACCCAACAGCTCTGGTTTATATGTTGTCATCCAACAGTTCTGGTTTATATGTTGTCATCCAACAGTTCTGGTTTATATGCTGTCATCGAACAGCTCTGGTTTATATGCTGTCACCCAACAGCTTTGTTTTATATGATGTCATCCAACAGTTCTGGTTTATATGCTGTCATCCAACAGTTCTGGTTTATATGCTGTCACCCAACAGCTCTGGTTTATATGTTGTCATCCAACAGTTCTGGTTTATATGTTGTCATCCAACAGTTCTGGTTTATATGCTGTCATCGAACAGCTCTGGTTTATATGCTGTCACCCAACAGCTTTGTTTTATATGATGTCATCCAACAGTTCTGGTTTATATGCTGTCATCCAACAGCTCTGGTCTATATGTTGTCATCCAACAGTTCTGGTTTATATGCTGTCATCCAACAGTCCTGGTTTATATGCTGTCATCCAACAGCCCTGGTTTATATGCTGTCATCCAACAGCTCTGTTTTATATGCTGTCATCCAACAGCTCTGGATTATATGCTGTCATCCAACAGTTCTGGTTTATATGATGTCATCCAACAGTTCTGGTTTATATGCTGTCATCCAACAGTTCTGGTTTATATGCTGTCATCCAACAGCTCTGGTTTATATGCTGTCATCCAACAGTTCTGGTTTATATGCTGTCATCCAACAGCTCTGGTTTATATGCTG
This sequence comes from Cyrtodaria siliqua, assembly GCA_037043455.1. Classification (NCBI taxonomy): domain Eukaryota; kingdom Metazoa; phylum Mollusca; class Bivalvia; order Adapedonta; family Hiatellidae; genus Cyrtodaria; species Cyrtodaria siliqua. The sequence goes on from JAWPHD010007630.1 coordinate 89,048, forward strand.
TCATCCAACAGTCCTGGTTTATATGCTGTCACCGAACAGCCCTGGTTTATATGCTGTCATCCAACAGCTCTGGTTTATATGCTGTCATCCAACAGCTCTGTTTTATATGTTGTCATCCAACAGCTCTGGAATATATGCTGTCATCCAACAGTTCTCGTTTATATGCTGTCACCCAACAGCTCTGGTTTATATACTGTCATCCAACAGTTCTGGTTTATATGCTGTCACCCAACAGCTCTGGTTTATATGCTGTCATCCAACAGCTCTGGTTTATATGTTGTCATCCAACAGCTCTGGATTATATGCTGTCATCCAACAGTTCTGGTTGATATGCTGTCATCCAACAGCTCTGGTTTATATGCTGTCATCCAACAGCGCTGGTGTATATGCTGTCATCCAACAGTCCTGGTTTATATGCTGTCATCCAACAGTCCTGGTTTATATGCTGTCACCCAACAGTTCGGGTTTATATGCTGTCATCCAACAGTTCTGGTTTATATGCTGTCACCCAACAGCTCTGGTTTATATGTTGTCATCCAACAGTTCTGGTTTATATGCTGTCACCCAACAGCTTTGTTTTATATGATGTCATCCAACAGTTCTGGTTTATATGCTGTCATCCAACAGCTCTGGTTTATATGTTGTCATCCAACAGTTCTGGTTTATATGCTGTCATCCAACAGTTCTGGTTTATATGCTGTCATCCAACAGTTCTGGTTTATATGCTGTCACCCAACAGCTCTGGTTTATATGTTGTCATCCAACAGTTCTGGTTTATATGTTGTCATCCAACAGTTCTGGTTTATATGCTGTCATCGAACAGCTCTGGTTTATATGCTGTCACCCAACAGCTTTGTTTTATATGATGTCATCCAACAGTTCTGGTTTATATGCTGTCATCCAACAGTTCTGGTTTATATGCTGTCACCCAACAGCTCTGGTTTATATGTTGTCATCCAACAGTTCTGGTTTATATGTTGTCATCCAACAGTTCTGGTTTATATGCTGTCATCGAACAGCTCTGGTTTATATGCTGTCACCCAACAGCTTTGTTTTATATGATGTCATCCAACAGTTCTGGTTTATATGCTGTCATCCAACAGCTCTGGTTTATATGTTGTCATCCAACAGTTCTGGTTTATATGCTGTCATCCAACAGTCCTGGTTTATATGCTGTCATCCAACAGCCCTGGTTTATATGCTGTCATCCAACAGCTCTGTTTTATATGCTGTCATCCAACAGCTCTGGATTATATGCTGTCATCCAACAGTTCTGGTTTATATGATGTCATCCAACAGTTCTGGTTTATATGCTGTCATCCAACAGTTCTGGTTTATATGCTGTCATCCAACAGCTCTGGTTTATATGCTGTCATCCAACAGTTCTGGTTTATATGCTGTCATCCAACAGCTCTGGTTTATATGCTGTCATCCAACAGTCCTGGTTTATATGCTGTCACCGAACAGCCCTGGTTTATATGCTGTCATCCAACAGCTCTGGTTTATATGCTGTCATCCAACAGCTCTGTTTTATATGTTGTCATCCAACAGCTCTGGAATATATGCTGTCATCCAACAGTTCTCGTTTATATGCTGTCACCCAACAGCTCTGGTTTATATACTGTCATCCAACAGTTCTGGTTTATATGCTGTCACCCAACAGCTCTGGTTTATATGCTGTCATCCAACAGCTCTGGTTTATATGTTGTCATCCAACAGCTCTGGATTATATGCTGTCATCCAACAGTTCTGGTTGATATGCTGTCATCCAACAGCTCTGGTTTATATGCTGTCATCCAACAGCGCTGGTGTATATGCTGTCATCCAACAGTCCTGGTTTATATGCTGTCATCCAACAGTCCTGGTTTATATGCTGTCACCCAACAGTTCGGGTTTATATGCTGTCATCCAACAGTTCTGGTTTATATGCTGTCACCCAACAGCTCTGGTTTATATGTTGTCATCCAACAGTTCTGGTTTATATGTTGTCATCCAACAGTTCTGGTTTATATGCTGTCATCGAACAGCTCTGGTTTATATGCTGTCACCCAACAGCTTTGTTTTATATGATGTCATCCAACAGTTCTGGTTTATATGCTGTCATCCAACAGCTCTGGTTTATATGTTGTCATCCAACAGTTCTGGTTTATATGCTGTCATCCAACAGTCCTGGTTTATATGCTGTCATCCAACAGCCCTGGTTTATATGCTGTCATCCAACAGCTCTGTTTTATATGCTGTCATCCAACAGCTCTGGATTATATGCTGTCATCCAACAGTTCTGGTTTATATGATGTCATCCAACAGTTCTGGTTTATATGCTGTCATCCAACAGTTCTGGTTTATATGCTGTCATCCAACAGCTCTGGTTTATATGCTGTCATCCAACAGTTCTGGTTTATATGCTGTCATCCAACAGCTCTGGTTTATATGCTGTCATCCAACAGTCCTGGTTTATATGCTGTCACCGTACAGCCCTGGTTTATATGCTGTCATCCAACAGCTCTGGTTTATATGCTGTCATCCAACAGCTCTGTTTTATATGTTGTCATCCAACAGCTCTGGAATATATGCTGTCATCCAACAGTTCTCGTTTATATGCTGTCACCCAACAGCTCTGGTTTATATACTGTCATCCAACAGTTCTGGTTTATATGCTGTCACCCAACAGCTCTGGTTTATATGCTGTCATCCAACAGTTCTGGTTTATATGCTGTCACCCAACAGCTCTGGTTTATATGCTGTCATCCAACAGCTCTGGTTTATATGTTGTCATCCAACAGTTCTGGATTATATGCTGTCATCCAACAGTTCTGGTTTATATGCTGTCATCCAACAGCTCTGGTTTATATGCTGTGATCAAACAGCGCTGGTTTATATGCTGTCATCCAACAGTCCTGGTTTATATGCTGTCATCCAACAGCCCTGGTTTATATGCTGTCATCCAACAGCCATGGTTTATATGCTGTCATCCAACAGTCCTGGTTTATATGCTGTCATCCAACAGCCCTGGTTTATAGTCTGTCATCCAACAGTCCTGGTTTATATGCTGTCATCCAACAGCCCTGGTTTATATGCTGTCACCCAACAGTCCTGGTTTATATGCTGTCACCCAACAGCTCTGGTTTATATGCTGTCATCCAACAGTCCTGGTTTATATGCTGTCATCCAACAGCTCTGGTTTATATGCTGTCATCCAACAGTCCTGGTTTATATGCTGTCATCCAACAGCTCTATTTTATATGCTGTCATCCAACAGTCCTGGTTTATATGCTGTCATCCAACAGCTCTGTTTTATATGCTGTCATCCAACAGTTCTGGTTTATATAATGTTAACCAACAGCTCTGGTTTATATGCTGTCATCCAACAGTTCTGGTTTATATGCTGTCATCCAACAGTCCTGGTTTATATGCTGTCATCCAACAGTCCTGGTTTATATGCTGTCATCCAACAGTTCTGGTTTATATGCTGTCATCCAACAGTTCTGGTTTATATGCTGTCACCCAACAGCTCTGGTTTATATGTTGTCATCCAACAGTTCTGGTTTATATGTTGTCATCCAACAGTTCTGGTTTATATGCTGTCATCCAACAGTCCTGGTTTATATGCTGTCATCGAACAGCCCTGGTTTATATGCTGTCATCCAACAGCTCTGGTTTATATGCTGTCATCCAACAGCTCTGTTTTACATGTTGTCATCCAACAGCTCTGTAATATATGCTGTCATCCAACAGTTCTCGTTTATATGCTGTCACCCAACAGCTCTGGTTTATATACTGTCATCCAACAGTTCTTGTTTATATGCTGTCACCTAACAGCTCTGGTTTATATGCTGTCATCCAACAGCTCTGGTTTATATGTTGTCATCCAACAGCTCTGGATTATATGCTGTCATCCAACAGTTCTGGTTTATATGCTGTCATCCAACAGCTCTGGTTTATATGCTGTGATCCAACAACGCTGGTGTATATGCTGTGATCCATCAGTCCTGGTTTATATGCTGTTATCCAACAGTTCTAGTTTATATGCTGTCATCCAACAGCTCTTGTTTATATGCTGTCATCCAACAGCGCCAGTTTATATGCTGTCATCCAACAGTCCTGGTTTATATGCTGTCACCCAACAGCTCTGGTTTATATGCTGTCATCCAACAGTTCTGGTGTATATGCTGTCACCCAACAGCTCTGGTTTATATGCTGTCATCCAACAGTTCTGGTTTATATGCTGTCACCCAACAGCTCTGGTTTATATGCTGTCATCCAACAGCTCTGGTTTATATGTTGTCATCCAACAGCTCTGGATTATATGCTGTCATCCAACAGCTCTGGTTTATATGCTGTCATCCAACAGCTCTGGTTTATATGCTGTGATCCAACAGCGCTGGTTTATATGCTGTCATCCAACAGTCCTGGTTTATATGCTGTCATCCAACAGCCCTGGTTTATATGCTGTCATCCAACAGCCCTGGTTTATATGCTGTCATCCAACAGCTCTGGTTTATATGCTGTCATCCAACAGCTCTGGTTTATATGCTGTCATCCAACAGTGCCAGTTTATATGCTGTCATCCAACAGCTCTGGTTTATATGCTGTCATCCAACAGCTCTGGTTTATATGCTGTCATCCAACAGCGCCAGTTTATATGCTGTCATCCAACAGCGCCAGTTTATATGCTGTCATCCAACAGCTCTAATTTATACAACAACTGCCTTAGTCAGGACAGCAAAATGGAAAGGTCAATGAAAATGACCTCTACATACACACTTTATTTGATTTTTATATGTGATTAACAGCAATAAAACAAGGCATCCGTGTCTCATGGACACATTTTCTAGTGAAACATAAAACATTTCAGACATACCGAAAATTGTTAGTAGCATATTCATCCTTTAAGCAACCCTGCCCATGCATGCCTTCCAAAAAAAAAAAAATTAAGTCGGCCAAACTCAACATTTCTAAAGGCAGAGTTAGTTAATTGCTCATCGGCATTTTTTTTTTTATTTTACAATGGCAGATTAATTCCAATAAGAAAAAACATAAATTTAATCAAGTTTTAAATCTGCAAACGTAATAAGATTTGTAATGTGAACTGGCATTTAAATCAGATTTGAAAATGCTAGCATGGTTTTCACTTTCTTTTATACTTTGTTTTGAATATTTTTATTTATTTTTTATTTTTTACATTCTTTCAATTACAACCATTCTCTCTTAATTAAATAAAGAAATCCTCTACTCGCAGGCATTGCTACAGCTGGAGAATCATAGACGTTATGTTTTGTACCTTCCATAGAGCTATGACGCAACCATCCACATTTTCCCAGAGAGGTTTCCCATATGGCTGTAAGACTTCCTCCGTATATAAATAACCAAACCTTAAATACCCCACATGTGGTACTACATCACCAAAGAGAAGAATATGGCCATCTAGGCATTTGTTGTAACGACTACATTTTTAGCAGACGTTTTCCTTGAATGTTTTCCTTTTAAATTATCTTGCGCTCTGTTTCGTATCCACCCAACTTACACATCTGACAATTTCTGGTTATCGTGTTTGACGTGCGCCTGACAATTTCTGGTTATGACGTGGTCAACAACTCACACACCTGACAATTTCTGGGTATCATGTTTGACATGGTCAACCAACTCACACACTTGACAATTTCTGGTTATCGTGTTTGATGTGGTCAACCAACTCACACACCTGACAATTTCTGGGTATCATGTTTGACATGGTCACCCAACTCACACACCTGACAATTTCTGGTTATCGTGTTTGACGTGGGTCACCCAACTCACACACCTGACAAGTTCTGGGTATCGTGTTTGACGTGGTCACCCAACTCACACATCTGACAAGTTCTGGGTATCGTGTTTGACGTGGTCAACCAACTCACACACCTGACAATTTCTGGTTAGCGTGTTTGACGTGGTCACCCAACTCACACCTGACAAGTTCTGGGTATCGTGTTTGACGTGGTCAACCAACTCACACACCTGACAAGTTCTGGTTTATGGTGTTTGACGTGGTCACCCAACTCACACACCTGACAAGTTCTGGGTATCGTGTTTGACGTGGTCAACCAACTCACACACCTGACAAGTTCTGGTTATCGTGTTTGACGTGGTCACCCAACTCGCCCTGACAATTTCTGGGTATCGTGTTTGACGTGGTCACCCAACTCACACATCTGACAAGTTCTGGGTATCGTGTTTGACGTGGTCAACCAACTAACACACCTGACAAGTTCTGGTTAGCGTGTTTGACGTGGTCACCCAACTCACACACCTGACAAGTTCTGGGTATCGTGTTTGACGTGGTCAACCAACTCACACACCTGACAAGTTCTGGTTATTGTGTTTGACGTGGTCACCCAACTCACACACCTGACAATTTCTGGGTATCGTGTTTGACGTGGTCAACCAACTCACACACCTGACAAGTTCTGGTTATCGTGTTTGACGTGGTCACCCAACTCGCCCTGACAATTTCTGGTTATCGTGTTTGACGTGTTTTTGAAAGTTGCATTCATGAGTGGGGCGGTGCAAAAACATTCAAGAAAACCATGTCCTGTCTTTCATCCTGTGAAGTATTTCCCTATATCAATCCCAGAAACATCTCTATATATCTATCTGACAATAATATTTACCTTTATCATAACTGTTTTCAAAGGAAAGAGGCATCAATTATTATTTTAAGAAAATATATTATTGACATGTTATTTAAGGTCATATATCACACATATATTTATATTGCCCCTTGTGAGAACCATACCAAAACTGCCACATGTGATCATATCGAAAAAGGTAATTTAATCTTGTTTGCATTTCACATTATAACAGCTTTTTCTTAGGATTTATTTAATATGAGAATCATATGTGCCACTTTTAATATGTGATCGCAAACCATATGTCTCACTTCTGCCACTTTTAATATGAGGATCATATGAATCATATATATATGCTGCTTTTAATATGAGAATCATACAAATCATATGTGCCACTTTTAATATGAGAATCATACATGCAACTTTTAATTTCCCAAGAATGCACCGACGAAACTCAGTGGCGCCTGTTAGGCTTGAACCTGGGTCCTCCATTTTCAAGTCCACTGTGCTATCTACTGGGCCATGCCTTCTCCCTAAATCTAGAGGAATTTTGTAAAACTTACCAACTAGGCCATTATAAAAAATATGCTAGATTTTCATCCCCGCCCGCCCCGAGTTTTGACTGCCGCCCCAAATATTTTTATTACCATTAAAATAATGAAATAAATTTAGTTTCGCGTAATTTTACGTGCGGTGCAAATTGACTTTGCCAAGACCACGATGTTCCATATTATGAACCTCTGTCCTCTATGTTAATATGTTTTTATCATAGTAGAACTGTGCGAGGCAGTTCCGTAGTAAAGGAATGGTTTGGTTGTCAATTTCCTGACATGAACTCATTGGAAGAACTATACCATGAATTTACTTCTGGCTTTTTGGTTAAAGAAGCGCCTTTGCTGTTGGAAAACACGTCGATGAATGTCAACGTGTTCGTCGGTCGAACAAACATTGATGCTAATCGTACACATTAGCCGATAGTGCATCTCTTCTAGGTCCATAGTAATAAATAAAACAGTAAATAAAACATTTATAAAGCTTTTACTGTTATAGCTGTTAAAGACCGGCATGTAATATGATAAAGCTTTACAATTAGAATTTTAAAACATAACCTCCTCCATATCAGGCTTTGGAAACTTCCCTTGGTGAGATTCAAACCTGAATTATATGGATCTCGAGTCCTGGAGTGCTTACATACATGTAATCAACCTTTGTCTATTGCCAACTTTATGGGGGAATTTACTTGTTGCAAAAAAGTAAAAAAGTAAAATTAAAATATAACTGTCTGCCGTTTCATTTGACAATAATTTGCAATAAATTTGTTTTAATATATTATGTTGTTAATGTATTCTGTAAATAAACTGGGATTTAACTGATTATTTTTATCAATTAAGCAGAGAAATTGTCTCCAGCAAATTTTATACATTTCATCCATGTTTTCTTTTTCTTATAAATTGAGGCAAGCTTTTTGAAATCTGTAAGAGACTTAGGTCTTAATCATTCTGTTCCTATGGCAATAAAGCCAAGTTGCAGCAGGTGTTCTTAGGCTGTTCTTTTAAATATAATTTGACAGACAAATAGAAGGACAAAGCGGCAACTCCAAAACATGAGGAAATAAGTCCAGAAACCTAAAAACTGACCTTAGATCAATAATAGACCAATTTTACTGGCTGAAGTCTTAAAATAAGCAATTCAGATTCTATTGATTAACTAAAGTAACTTGTTAATAATGTGTGAAACTGTTTACAAAATGTCACATTGACACTTTGACATTTAAAGTTTGCTCAATAATGAAGAATTGAACTGAATTGGATTTTATAGTCGCACCAACAGCTAAGGTCGTATGGCGACTTTCCAGCTTCGGTTGGTGGAGGAAGACCCGAGGTGTCTCTCTGGATAATTTTTATTCACAGGCCTGCACCTGGGTAGAACCATCGACGTTCCGCAAGCCAGCTGGTTAGCTTCCGGACATAATGATTCCACAGCAGTTAGGGGAAAGTGATTTCAAGTCACATCTAACCACTTGGCCACAGACGCCCCTATCAATAATGAAGAAACTCAAACCTCTGCAGGGTATTCACAAACTGAAGAGATTGTTTTGACTAATTTCTGCTCAAGCCCCTCTATTGTTCATGGGTCAAGTTTCCACAGACACCCAATTAAAACAGATCAGGTTTTGGGTTGGGGTGGGGGGGAGTGGGTAGGAGGGAGCCCATGCCCCAATATGGGTGAAATATGAATGAGAATAATCTTATAAGAAATCCCAAACTGAAATTTGGGAGACATAAGAAAAATATTTTAAGATATAGATATAACAGCTTACACGCAAACCTTGATCTGCCTTCATTAAACATTTCATGGGCCATCACAATTTGGGAGCCCAGCATTTGTAGAAGACAAAATTACTTACGTAACCCTTTACAACATACTATACTATATATTAACTTCTGTGCATTATACATATGAGCCGAAACATGCGAAAACGATCCTTCAGACAAAATTTTGACATTTTATGTTTTTTGATGTTTATGAATTGAATTGAATTGGGGTTTTAAGGCGCACCAACATATGAAAGGTTATATGACGCCTAACAGGAATGAATATGCCAGGCTCATCCTCCATGTACATCAAGATAAAATATGGAGAATGAGCCAAGAACCTTCTCATCATCCATGCATAATAACCGTTCACCCGGAACAGATGGCTTTGGAGCAGACTTCTTTAAAGCTGTACAGTCCCTATTTTAACTGGTAATAACTCATGAATATGAATGAGTCACGTGTGAAGTAGTTTCAAATCGACGAACACCCCAAAAGTCGGTATATAAGGAGAAATCGATACGTAATATTTCACATTTTTATTTAGCCTCCGTACAGGTAACATCGATAAATATACTGCTCCAGAATATATGTGATAAAAAAAATAGTTGCCCGGAATGGATTTGAACCACAGCCTTGCACTTGTAAGATTTGAAAGATGTACGCTGAACCTCTAGACCACTGCTACTTATTGGTATTTTGTAGCATTTTTAACACTAAATAGGCATTACGTAATAACAAGAGCGCGCACACAAACTCATCAAGCGCTAAATAACAAGTCGAGATATGGTTGATTTGAGGCGAAGTATTAGTTTCATATTGATAAGATACAGTATTACACCAGGCAATGTTAATTTACACGTGCGACAATATGGACTGCATATTTATTGATCCATCTTTAGTTGCGTTCAAATATGTTAAGTTATTTTGCCTCATAATATATGGTAGTTAGTACACTATTTTCTCAAGTAGCGGTTTAGTTCAGTGGATAGAGCTCAGGACTTGAAATCAGAAGGTCGTGTGTTCGAGCCCCGAAAGAAGCTAACTTTTTTTTTCTGTAAAAATTACTGTTACCTGTGTACAGGTACGATGTGCAGTGGTCGATGTATATACAGTAAATGATTTCTTGCGCTATATTTGCTCGCTTAAATACCCGATTTCGACATGAGCTGGTGAACATGAAGTTACAAATAAAGCCACGCCTACAAAGAAAAAATCGATTGATATAGGGACTCTGTAGCTTTAAAGTGTTTTGGAAAAAAATAGGTCATTTTATTGTTCGAGCTATCAATTATGGTTACACAAAAGGGGAACTTTCAATAACTCAGACAGAAGGAGTCATAACTTGTATTCCAAAAGATAACAAGCCAAGACAATTTTTAAAAAATTAAAGACCCATATCTCTACTCAATTGTGCCTATAAAATAGCCTCAGGAGCCATAGCATACAGACTTAAAGCTGTATTACCTAAACTTATTAATGATAGTCAAACTGGTTTGCAGGGAGATATCTTGGTGAAAATACTCGTTTAATATATGATATCATGCAATTCACAGAAGAGCAAGATATAGCAGGTCTTCTATTGTTGGTTGACTTTGAAAAGGCATTCGACTCTTTATCATGGTCTTTTATCTACAAAGTCTTGACGTATTTTAAATTTGGTAATTCTCTAATATCATGGATTAGATTATTTTACCATAAAGCAAAACTAGCTGTTAACTTCGGAGGGCTTTTATCCTCATTTTTTTCAATCGGTAGAGGCTGCCGTCAGGGTGATCCGATCTCGCCATATATCTTTATTTTATGTGCAGAAATACTAGCAATAATGATTAAAAATAATACAAAAATTAAAGGAATAACCATTAACAACAAGGAACATAAATTATCACAATATGCCGATGACACATCAATTCTTCTGGATGGAACGGATATTTCTTTAAATGAAACACTTCATGTACTATCTTATTATGCAGAAATTTCTGGCCTTAAAGTAAATTTCGACAAAACTCAAGTTGTTTGGATAGGAAAAAAAAGATTTAGTTCAGGAACAATTAAAACACGATGGAAATTATCATGGGGAAAAAATGAATTTAGACTTTTAGGAATTAATTTTCATGTAGACTTAAACAAAATGATTGACATAAATTATAATCATAAAATACTAACAACAAAAAATCACATTAAGCTTTGGAAACATAGGTACCTAACTCCTCTTGGAAAAATAACAGTCATTAAAACTTTATTAATACCAAAACTCAATCACTTATTTATGTCTCTCCCCAACCCAAATGAGTCGACGATTAAACTTATCAACAACATTTTATATGAATTTTTGTGGGAAGGTCCAGCAAAAATCAAACAAGCTGTCGTAATCAAACAATATTCTGAAGGTGGTTTAAATATGACCAACTTGCAAGCTTTTATCTTTGGGTTAAAAGCATCATGGATAAAACGACTCATTAGCAATACAAGTAGTAGTGGGTGGCACCATAAAGTCACTAACACTGTCAATATTAAAAATTTATGTTGTTTTGGAAAGAGGTACATACAGCAAAAATTAGTTACAATGAAAAACATGTTCTGGAGAGATGTTTTAAAGGCTTTTTATAATATCATAGAAAATAATACTATATCAACAAATCAACATTTTCTGGCAAGTCCACTATATTATAATACAAACTTGGTTATAGGAGGTAAAACCTTCTTTATGAAAGAATGGTATGACAAGGGAATTTATCTTATAAATGACCTTTTTAACACTGATGGGCGTTTGTATTCCTTGGATGAATTTAGTACCATACATAAACTTAAAACAAATTTCATGACTTTCAATGGAATTATAGCATCAATTAAATCCATGGCAGGTAACAAAAAGATAACATACAGGGACATAACTCAGAAATTATTCGAACCAACAATGCCATTAAATATCACACCATTCTTAAAAACAACAAAAGGAAGTAAAGAATTTTACTATATACTTAATAAAAATACAGAACAACCTTCTTCTAAACTTAAATGGGAACAAAATTATAACATAGAGCAAGAAACATGGAAGGAAATTTATATGGCACCTTTCAAATCAACCTCTAGTTCTACATTACAGTGGTTTCAACTTAGAATTATCCATAGAATTTTACCTACAAGAAAATACTTGCATACCATAAATGCAATAGATAGCCCTCTATGTCACACCTGTCACCAGGAAGAAACATTGGTCCATTTGTTATGGTATTGTCCTGATACACAGAACTTTTTACATCAAGTAAATAATTGGTTATACACTAAAAGTGTTTTAATTCCATTCACTGACAAGTTATTTATTTTTAACATTGGTAATAATATGTCTACAGCTGATCTCAGTGTAATACTTGAAATCAAGTACTATATATTTTCTTCTAAACGCCTAAATACAACACTCTCTATAGCAGCCTTCAAAAACAGACTTGTGTATTGTTATAAAACACTTAAAGAAATAGCCATTATGAACAACAATCTAGAACCTTTCTACCAAAACTGGCAAAAATACAAAGATATTTTCGAACCTTCCTAAAATAAACTTATTACAAAATGAGTTTTTGTAAAATTTTGTAATTCACTGTATGAAATATTCACCAAATAATGGGATAAAAGATAATAATATCTGAATAAAAAGTGTTTACATAGGCCAATTTAGCTGAACCAAGACCGCATCACTTTTAAAGTTGATATCATTTTAATCAATGCTCATATGTTTCCTGTTGTGAGGGGCTGCATGGGGGGTAGCATACAGAGTAAGAAAACTTAGATCTTCACTAATTTTTTTTCTATTGTTTAACATGCTAAAATACTTCCCCTTAATAATAAAAATATTAACTGCATCTATTGCAACATGTAGTATAACTATTTGTTTACATATTAATTAATAATGATAATATGCTTGTACTTTCAGGAATTATTAAGATATATATCATTATATTTGTAAGGTGTGCGGTGGTATGGTCCTCCCCGACCCTTCACACACCTATTTACGGGGAGAATAAACGGGTCACCCAAGTGGTGATTGAAAAAAAGAAAAGAAAAAAGAACCTTCTCATCTGCAGAACTGCAGAGTTGCTGCAAACTCTATTGTAGACACTCCATTTAAGCTGGAGCCACGTTTATTGTTTTTCTGCCACTGCTCTAGTGATTTGAGCAAGATGGCACCTGAAACAATGCAGGGATCATGATGAAGACCTTTAATGAGCATAACAAACAAGAGGCCCAAGAGGGCCTGTGGACGCTCTACTGGCTAAAGATAAAGTTTATGCACAAGGGGCCATAACTCTTTCAAATATCGTTCAACTAGAAAATGGTGATGATATAGGCAACTAGGCTTGGTACCGATTGTCCCTGACAAGTTTCGTTGAAATACAGCCAGAGGTTCAGGAGAACTAGTCTGTACAAAGTTAGTGTATTAAAACTTTTAAGGGGCCATAACTCTGACAAAAATAATTCAACCCGAATATGGCGATGATATGCACAACTAGGCTTGATACTAATCATCCTTGTCAAGTTTCGTTAAAATCCAGCCAGGGGTTCAGGAAAACTAGTCCGGAAAATGTTTGTGTATCAAAAACCTTTAAAGGGCCGCAACTCCACCAAAAATCTGTTAACCGGAATGCGACGATGATATTCACAACTAAGCTTGGTGCTGATCATCCCTGTAAAGTTTCGTTGAAATGTGGGGAGACGTTCAGGAGAATAGTCCAGACAAAGTTTGTGTATTAAAACCTTTAAAGGGCCATAACTCTGCCAACAATCATTCAACCGGAACTAGGCAAAGATTTGCACAACTAGACCTGGAACTGATCATCCCTAAAAAGTTTTGTTTAAATCCGGCCAGGGGTTCAGGAAAACTAGTCGGGACAAAGTTTGTGTATTTAAACCTTTAAAGGGACATAACTCCGCCAAAATCATTCAACTGGAACACAGTGACGATATGTACAACTAGGCTTGCTACTGATCATTCCTGAAAAATTTCAATGAAATTTGGAGAAATGAAGGCCCTTTCTTAATGAGGCCAAAATATAGCATATTTCAGAAAATCAAGGGCCATAACTCCGATGTAAATGGTCTAATCTGGCTGTTTTTCAAACTTGTTGGAGCTTTCATTGATAGTAACAATCTGGTAAAGTTTGGTAAAGATCGGATGGAAAACAGACCCTATCGTATTAACAAGGCAAAATATAGCATTTTTAACTAAATCAAGGGCCATAACTCTGTTGTTACTGGTCCGATCTGGCTGGTTTTTGAACTTGTCTGAGCTTTCATTTATATTAACAATCTGGTAAAGTTTGATAAAGATCTGACGAAAAATAAAGGTCCTATCGTCTTAACGAGGCAAAATATAGCATTTTTAACTAAATCAAGGGCCATAACTCCGCTGTTGCTGGACTGATCTTCCTGGTTTTCGAACTTGTCCAAGCTTTCATTGATAATAACAATCTGGTAATTTTTGGTAAAGATCGGATGAAAAATGAATACCCTATCTTCTTAACGAGGCAAAATATAGCCTTTTAAACTAAATCAAGGGCCATAACTCCACTATTACTAGTCCGATCTGAATGGTTTTCAAACTTATCCGAGCTTTCATTGATAATAACAAGATGGTAAAGTTTGGTAAAGATCGGATGAACAACAAAACCCCTATTGTCTTAACGAGGCAAAATATAGCATTTTTACCTAAATCAAGGGCCATAACTCCGCTGTTACTGGTCCGATATGGCTGGTTTTCAAACTTGTCCAAGCTTTTATTGATATTAATAATGTGGTAAAGTTTGATAATGATAGGATGAAAAATGAAGGCCCTATCGTCTTAACCCTTAACGAGTCAAAATATAGCATTTTTAACTAAATCAAGGGCCATAACTCCGCTGTTAATGGTCCGATCTAACTGGTCGTCGAAATTGTCCGAGCTTTCATTTATATAAACAATCTGGTAAAGTTTGGTAAAGATTGGATGAAAGATGAAGGCCCTATTGTCTTAATGAGGCAAAATATAGCATTTTTAACTAAATCAAGGGCAATAACTCCGTTGTTAATGGTCCGATCTAGCTGGTTTTCGAACTTGTCCGAGCTTTCATTGATATTAACAATCTGTGCAAGTTTGGTAAAGATCAAATAATAAATGAAGGTGCTAGTGTTCACAAGGCTTAATATGGCATTTTTCAGCAAAACAAGGGTCATAACTCCGTTGAAATTATTTCGATCTTGCCGGTTTTTGAACTTGTTCAAGCTTTTATTGATATAAAGACACTGGCAAAGTTAAGTAAAGATCCGATTAATATTGAAGGCCCTAGAGTGTTCACAAGGCAGAAAATAGCATTTTTCAGAAAAAACAAGGGCCATAACTCCGGTGTTACTGATGTGATTTAGCTGGTTTTTGAACTTATTCGAGCTTTCATTAATATTAACAATCTGTGGAAGTTTGGTAAAGATCAAATAATAAATGAAGGTGCTAGAGTGTTCACAAGGCAGAAAATGCCATTTTTCAGAAAAACAAGGGCCATAACTCCGGTGTTACTGACCCAATTCAGCCGATGTTCAAACCTGTCCAAGCTATAATTGGTATTAACAATCTTTGCAAGTTTGTTAACGATCAAATAATAAATGAAGGGGCTAGAGCGTTCACAAGGCAGAAAACAGCAATTTTCAGAAAAATCAAGGGCCATAACTCCGATGTTACTGGTTTTCAAACTTGTTCGAGCCTTAATTAATATTAACAATGTGTGCAAGTTTGGTAAAGATCAAATAATAAATGAAGGTGCTAGAGTGTTCACAAGGCTTAATATGGCATTTTTCAGCAAAACAAGGGCCATAACTCCGGTGAAATTATTCCGATCTGGCTGGTTTTCGAATCTGTCCGAGCTTTTATTGATATTAACAACCTGTTAAAGTTTTGTTAAGATCGGATGAAAAATGAAGGCCCTATGGTGGTAACAAGACAAAAGTTAACGACGGACGACGGACGGACGGACGGCAACGGACAACTCGTCATCCCATAAAATGAGCTAAAAATGATAGAATGAACATGAATTTTGGATGGTGGGGGGCTTCTACCCCGCTGCCTACCCCTCCAACACGATCTGCAGTGGCCCTATTCTTTGCCTGATGTTTATGAAACACGGTGATTTTCTCTTTATGAAACACAGTGATTTTCTTTTTATAAAACACGGTGATTTTCTCTTTAAATTTATTTTTATTTTATGTTGATATCTTAATTAAAAAATGATCTTATCTCAATTTGAAAATTAAAGATTTTACTCACCATCAATTTTGATTTTGATGTCAGCGTCTTGGACGACGTCATTGATTAAATAATAATAAAAAGCATAAACAATTACCATTTCTATAGCATCAACTATTTATATTAAAAAAACATATTCTCTATGATATAATAATTAGGTAAAACACAGAAGTGACAAGAAATTTTATTAGTAATTAACTGATTACCGGCCTACGTCATAAATTGTTACTTTATGACGTTGTTGTCTAAACGTCCAATGGGACGTTTTCATATGTCGCGGTTCATATATAAATGACATGTTCTTCTTGTGGACACCACAAATATAAATCTGGTCTGGCTTCTCTGTACTAATTAAATATAAAAGACATGTTCTTCTTGTGGACACCACTAATATAAATCTGGTCTGACTTCCCTGTACTAATTAAATATAAATGACAAGTTCTTCTTGTGGACACCACTAATATAAATCTGGTCTGGCTTCCCTGTACTAGTTAAATATAAATGACATGTTCTTCTTGTGGACACCACTAATATAAATCCGGTCTGGCTTCTCTGTACTAATTAAATATAAATGACATGTTCTTCTTGTGGACACCACTAATATAAATCTGGTCTGGCTTCCCTGTACTAATTAAATATAAATGACATGTTCTTCTTGTGGACAAAACTAATATAAATCTGGTCTGGCTCCCCTGTACTAATTAAATATAAATGACATGTTCTTCTTGTGGACACCACTAATATAAATCTGGTCTGGCTTCTCTGTACTAATTAAATATAAATGACGTTCTTCTTGTGGACACCACTAATATAAACCTGGTCTGGCTTCCCTGTACTAATTAAATATAAACGGCATGTTCTTCTTGTGGACACCACTAATATAAATCTGGTCTGGCTTCCCTGTACTAATTAAATATAAATGACATGTTCTTCTTGTGGTCACCACTAATATAAATCTGGTCTGGCTTCCCTGTACTAATTAAATATAAATGACATGTTCTTCTTGTGGACACCCCCAAAATACAAATGTCTGGTTTGACTTCTGTACACTTATTTAATTTATTTCAATTTATCGCTGAACAATTAGGATTTCTCATTGAAAGAAATTCATAATCGCTAAATATTAATAACCAACTCCAAACACAAAAATGCATAAACTGATTTAAGATGTAATTACACTCAATAGTAGGCGCGTAACACCCATCTCATACGCTCGTTTGTGAAAAGAACGATACGTCTACCATCTTGTGAAGGATTTCTCTATAACTGATCCCAGCCCCTGCGAAATTTCCTAGAACTGTGCATGAACAATTCTTGAACTGTTCTGGATAGATTGTTCAAGAACTGTTCTTGAACTGTACCTAATCTGTTCTGGTACAGTTCTAGAGCAGTATATGAACATTAAATGAGACAAATTTTCTAGAACTTATGTTCAAGAACAGTTCTAGAACTTATGTTCGAGAACAGTTCTAGAACTTATGTTCAGGAACAGTTCTTGAACTATCTGTACTGGAACTGTTCTAGAACTGTTACAGAACGATCTGTACTGGAACTGTTCTAGAACTATCTGTACTGGAACTGTTTTTAGAACTGTTCTTGAACATAACCTCTAGAAATTTTGTCTCAGTTAACGTTCCTAGAACTGCTCAAGAACAGATGAAGCACAGTTCTAGCACAGTTCTAGAACTGCTCAAGAACAGATGAAGCACAGTTCTAGAACTATCTGTAATGGAACTGTTCTAGAACTGTTCCAGATTTATCTGTACTGGAAATGTTCCTGAACAGTTCTAGAACTATACTGGAACTATTCTTGAACAGTTCCAGTAAGACAGTTCTAGAACTGTTCTTGAACATAAGTTCTAGAAATTTTGTCTTATTTAACGTTCATGCACCATTCTAGAATTGCTCAAGAACAGATGAAGTACAGTTCAAGAACCGTTCTTGAACAATCTATCCAGAACAGTTCCTGCACAGTTCCAGAACTCCCTTGGCCACTAATTTAACCTACATAACAGTTAAAGAACAATTCATTAATTGAACCTTCAGAATGCCTAGTCATAATTGGTGAAATGTTACATATGATACTGAAATGAAATAATATCTGCAGTGCTGAATACCATTTTTCTGTCAGCAACAAAGAAAAAAGAAAGTCAATCCGCGAAAACACATGACAATAGGGGTTTCATTTTAAAATACTGTTTCTAAAGACTACATTTAGAAATTTCATCTTTCAAATGTATAAGATGTTTTGACACAATAAGTAATTTAAGTATTATCACAAAACACTTACAGTTAATCATTAAATTATGCAAGCACAATCTTCAGTTGGACTGCCATTTTACCACCAAAAACTCAAAAGAATGGTTTTTGCATTTTGTTTGCAATTTTGTCAGAATCACACTCAGGTGTCATATATTCTTTACCTACTTTCTTTGCAAATATAAATGAAGACATGCTTTTAAACTCCAGATAATGTTATTAAAACTGTTCATGCAATAATGATCATATATTTGTTGTTAATAGTAGTATAGATTTGTTTAGTTAATGAAGATGAACCCCTGCGAAACTCTGTTCTTATACTCAATAACAGTTTATGAACATTTCTAGAACATTAAGAACAGTTCCTGAACTGTTCTTGATTCATTGTTCTAGAACATGTTCTTAATATGTTCTTGAACATTGAACATTTTCAAGAACTATTGAAGAGCATTTTAAGGAACTGTAATTTTTCTTATAACCTATACTGCGTTGATGAGCCGTTAAACAACATTCATAAACATTCAGTTTGTTATGGAAAAACCTGTTCTGGAAATAGTGTAATAAAATTATGTTTTTTTGTGGAATTATTCAAAAAAATTGAAACTTTTGAACTTTAATTTAATCAACACAAAACTTAAGTGCTACAAAATAAATGTCTTTTTATACCAAGTTTATGGATAATTGTTTTCATGTCCCAGCAAAAGCCATCTATGTATACTTGGGATGTGTTCAAGCTACTTAAAGAAATTTCATATTTCATTATAATACCTGTGCCTGTCAGCATTACATAAATAATGCCTTTTTCAAACGCTGTATCAGTAAGTAGTGTGACTAATAATGGAAGATCACAATAGTTTATTAGGTGGTTAATATTGTGAATTGCTTACTAATTTAATGTATATTTACATTTGCACAGATGTAATCGATTTGTAACAACATTTCTATTAAGATAACACATTTGTAGATATTTTAAGCACATCTTAATTACATTTCCTATTTAAAGGAATTTAGTTCACATTTTAAAGAACATTTAAAGAACTTTAAATAGAGAAGATGTTCTAAAACTGTTCTTAAACAATTTCAAGAACAAATGAAGAATAGTTTAGGAACTTCAAGGGTTTAAACTGTTCTTAAGTAGTGCTTAATGCTTAAAGTTTAAGAACACTTAGAGTTAAGAACTAATTAAGAACAGTTTAAGAACCCTTGAAGTTCCTGAACGGTTCTTCATTTATTCTTCAAATTGTTCAAGAACAAATTAAGAACAGTTCAGGAACCCCTGAAGTTCCTCAACTGTTCTTGATTTGCTCTTCAAATTGTTCAAGAACATTTTTAGAACATTTTCTCTATTTAAAGGTTCTTGAACTGTTCTAAACTTGTTCAAGAACCTGTCAAGAATATCTTAAGAAAAATTAAAGTTCTTGAAATGTTCTTCAATAGTTCTAGAACAATGAATAAAGAACAGTTTAGGAACTGTTCTTAATGTTCTAGAACTGTTCATGAACTGTTCTTGAGTATAAGAACAGAGTTTCGCAGGGGAGCAGTTAAATAATCTTTATATAAAGGACATCTTTATTTGTGAAGACTGGTCTCACTTCTGTACTAATTAAATATAAATGACATGTTGTCTTTGTGGGTACCACTAACATAATAAATGTCTGGTTTGACTTGAGTGCACTATTTAAATACAAACCACATGCCCTAGCTAATTTTGGACATCAACACAATATAAACGGACACTCCATATTTCACATATCAGCAGATAATTTAATACAAACAAAAGCTTCTATTGATTTTCTGATGTCCTGACAGATGGAAGTTACAGACATTATCAAATAAGGAAATATTATCTTACACAAATTTTCAACAAATACGGAGTCACATTTATCGGCTGAGTAAACATTATTGTCATAGATGCTGGATCAAGTATGTTTATGGCATAAAATGTTTATGGCATGAATTCGGTACACCTCAGAATCCAACAAATATGGAGTCACATTTACATTATCTTAGAAGATGCTCGAGTTCCCTTGTGAAGGGTTAAATGTTTATAGCGTAAATTTGGTACACCTCAGAATTCAACAAATATGGAATCCCATTTATCTACTTCCTGAGCATTATTGTAGAAGATGCGTGAGTTTTCTTGTGAAGAGTTAAACGTCTAAAATGTAAATTTGGTACACCTCAGCGACATATTTGAAAATTATTACAGAAACAATCGCGGTATATCCAAGCAAAATAACACAGGATCAACAAAGTAAAAAGTATTGTCATGTACCCAATTCTTTCCCATGATGTTTGTTTTCTATCAAGATTTCTTTGGTGTAAAGATCTTCATTATGTTTTATTTTTTAACAAAATATAGTCGAAGAAGGTGGCATTTTACACTTGCAGCGTTTTTTCCCCCAATATAAGTGGTACTGATAAAAGGACACATTCCTAATTATAAAAAGTTTAGTTTTTTTCCCCCAATTCAGGTGTAAAAGAATCCCAATTGAAAATTGAAAATCAAAATCAAAACAAAGTTGTTGCAGGAAGCATCTCTTTGAAGAACATTAACCCTTAACTCCCTACATATATATAATGGACTGTTCTTTCTTTGAATTAAGACCATTCCATTTATGTGACAAAGGGGTATTTTGGGGGAAATGACTGATCAGCAGCTGGACATTGTACACCATCACCGTAACTCGCAGGCTGATCTGGGTTTTGAACTGAATGTTGTTTAACGGCTCATCAACACAGTATAGGTTATTTAGAGCCGCCCCAGAGAGAGGGGAAGGATACATAGGAATCCGGGAACCGTGCCCTACTCTTATTATCGAACAGATTCCTATGGTTCTTTAACGTACTCGGAGGATAGACCAATAAACGGGACCACCCGGTTTGATCTGGGTTTACAATAGAAGCAAAGGCTATTATAGTCATGCTTAGTGGGTTAAGGGTTAATTGGCATTTAAAGACTGTCGCCCTGGCATCTGTACATGGTAATGTGTTTGCAAAGTATTTTATCATACATTGATAGGGCCGACCATAAAATATTGTTGGCTTGCTGTTTCCCTACCTACCCACGAGAAAGGGCCCTACCCAAAACTTTTTATAGCAGTTCTTTAAAATATATATTTTTTTACTATTTTTAGTATATTTTTCTTTCATTTCTAAAGGTTTTTACTTTCTTGGCAAAAAAAAAAATGCACCTACCTACCTACCCACTTATAAAATCCAGGGTTGGGAAACAGCAAACAAATATATTTTTAAGGATGGCCTAGTGAAAAGTTACCAATTTAAGGCAAAGCAACCAGTACCATTCCCAAAAGGGTAAAAAAAAATAATATGCCAACATATGAATTGCATAATACCTGTTCATACACACTCCATTCATTGCATCGAAGTAAACACCTTATTCTTTTAGGAAAATAGCTTTTAAGTATTTCTTTAAATTGCCATTGTGACAATAAAACTTACAAAACACTGTGCTCTACTTGAACCTGTTGTTTGAAAACCTATCTTGCTTGACCAGTAGACCTCAAACGACTCTTCGGAAACACAATTCTAGTTTCCGAAGCCTCATTGAGGGCCGTAATTTATTTTGTAACACTACTGTGTACCCAGCAATGGACTTATCAGACTTAACATTTATAAATGGACATGATACAGTTACTGCTTCAAGATGGCATGGGACACAGGTGGTCTGTATTTATATTCGAAACAGGCAAATCAGGTAATATGTATTTGTATTTTTTCCAGCAGTAAGTATTTCATATGAAGTTCACTATAAATGAGATTTCAGTACACATATTTAGTATGTATGACAAACCCTGCCAACTTTTAAAATTCTCTGGCCATGTTTTGTTCCACGAACATTTTTATGTTTATTTCAATCAAAATCAATGCACAACAATAGATATTTACAATTCACACATTGCAATATCTGTGAAAAGCCAGAAAAAGATTTTATTTGATAATGTAGAAAACTTTGAACAGGTAAATTAATGCACAGGTAAATGTATTTATCAATTATCTGGCAATAGTTGTGAAGCTATACAATTCAGATTTACCTCATTTCCCCATGCTGTCACACAGTGGTAAAGTAGTATCAATAATACTTATTTTTACATACATCTTAGAAGTGGTTTTAATTATATGTTTCCCTCCGAGGCTATCAAGAAATGTTCACATGATGTTTAAGAGTTAAATTTGTTAATTGATAATACTACAGAAAGGGTGGCCATTCACCTTTAACATGCCAAGTAGGAAGACTGGTCACAGAAATTTTGGCCAGAAATAAAGAGGTTTTATTATCCAACTAATTTTTGCTTTATTTAAAAAACAAAAACAATGATAACATCTATGTAAAGTTCACAAGAATAGCTTCTTAACATGTATTTTGTATTATAATTTAGATAAAATTATTATTTAATATTGGCATTCCTTTTTAAAACTGAGAAATCATTTTGTTTACAAGCCCAGTGTCCGTCATGTTTTTTATCCAGTGTTAGATACAACTAGGTCATTATACAGTAACATTTTATGAACTAAAAGCATGTTTGCAAGTCTATTTAACAATTTCATTTGTAAAAATTGTATGTTTGCATTGTTCCATCATTCACCTCAATCGCTATAATAATGCGTCTGGTAACGTCACTGTAATATGATCCTGGACAACAGTTTACACTATAACGATGGGTAAGTCTGTATAAATCAAACAGATATGCTAAATTTAGTTAATTTTAGTATTGGTCTATTATACTTACGACAACATTACAAATGCAATTACTCAACTTGCTCTAATCCACGAGTGGAAAAAACTTCCCCAAATTCCCTTCCCGGGACCACGGCCGACAAGGGAGCCGCTAATTGGTTACCCATTAACCTCCAGAATCAGAACGAGGCTTACTTCCTATTTTCCGCCAATTCTAATTAAGGAGGGGTGGGTAGTATAATGTTGTCGTAAGTATAATAGACCAATACTAAAATTAACTAAATTTAGCATATTGGTATATTGATATCTTACGACAACATTACAAATGCGACTTTAACAAAATTATTTGGGGTGGAATAAGTAGCCCGTTATGATAAGTTAGAATATATCAAGGGAATTTAAACAAATTGAAACAGGCAACAGGGAATGATCGAAATCTGCTATAATCAAAGAATTAGAGCAGATTAGAACATAAACACAAAACTAACTAACACTCACCCCTGTATGCTAGGGTCCTGCCCGGTTGTCGATACACATGTAGGAGGAGACCCCTATGTATTTCAAGAAGCGAAGGCGAACAAGCATGGTGAATGTGGCACATACGTCAAATTCACAAACAGAAGGAGTCTTATAATACGCCTGTAGCTGACCCGAAGGTATAACATGTAGACTCTGGTACCGTAAAACAGTCTGTCTGTCAAGTAAGTCAAGTAAGTCAAGGACAATTAAGTCCAGCACCATTGAAAAATCGACAATTTCAAGCATATCTAAAAAAGGGCGAATATTGCTTGTATTAATTCGATTGTTATTAGAAACCAGTATCAATAAATCCCAATTAGATACTTGCATAAACAGTTTTAAGTTTCATATAAAGAACTGTAAATGTAATAAAGCTATAAACACAAAGTAACATATAACTGTGTGAAAATAGGTAAAACAAAAAAACAACAACAACATGCATATGGCAAAAATAACCTGCCATAAACGGTAACAATATTTGGTAAGGCTAGTACTAGCAACACATGCATCTGTTACTAATACTTATAGTAATGTGGTTCGAAACCCCGGACGTTAGTGACTGACAGTAATGATCTAGTCATCTGACTGTTCGGGTAGCAAAACTCCGATGACTGACTGGGCCGCAACCAATGGGCCCAGAGAAGCCAATTCATTATTAAATAGGGAGCAGTCCCTAAGATAGAACCTAACGAAGGAGTTGTCTGAATTCCAGTAGCACGCTTTAAGAATACGCTCTAAGGGAATAGAATTAGACCATGCTAAGGACGAGGACAAGGCTCTGACTTCATGAGCTGTAGGATTAGAATCTGGCAGATCGGTCATTTGTACTGCATAGGCCAATTTAATGGTCTCAACAATCCACCTAGAAATGGAGGCCATAGAGATCTCCCGACTGGCATGCAGATAAGTTGGAAGAAAAAGCCTTTTCCTTCCACGTCGCCATGACCTGGAACGCTCCAGGTAAATTCTTAAGGCCCTGACTGGGCAGAGGTTGGAAGAATTGGTATCGCTGGAGGAGGGCAGAGCTGGAATAACCAGTGGTAAGCTAGGAACCGAAGGACGCTGATTCTTAGCTAAAAACCCTGGGAAGAAATGTAAGGTAACTGAAGACCCGTTTGTAGAAAAGGACACAGAGTCTTCAGTTCCCAGTAAGGCATGGAGCTCACTCCGTCTACGCCCTGAGGCTAGAGCTAGAAGAAAGACAGTCTTGAGAGTAAGCTCCTTCCTACCGCAGGAATCAAGCGGTTCGAAAGGAGGCCCTGAGATAGTCTTGAGAACCAGCTGAAGGTCCCATTTTGGAGTAACATGGGTAACTGCCGGTCTCTCTAACTCTATGCTTTTAATAATGTTAGAGAGAAGAGGGCTATCAGAGAAATCATGTCCCGTAATTTCTTTGAGAGTGATAGAAATAGCCGAGCGATACCCTTTAACCGTAGAAGGAGAAAGAGATTTGTCCTCAAATAAAGAAACAAGGAAATCTGAGAGTGAGGTCAAAGAGGGATGGAGTGGATCCAGTGACCTTGAGACACACCAATCAGTCCAGAATTTCCATCTGTACTCGTAGAGGGAATTAGTGGAGGCCCTTCTAGCGGTACAGACTCGATGGGCAACCCTTTCAGAAAAACCTGCCGCCTGCAGATGTCGTTGGATAAGAGAAAGGCGTGAAGGTTGAATACTTCTGGCCGGGGATGAAGGAGCCGTGACAGAGGTTGACACAGGAGATCTTGCCTGGGGGCTAACCTCAGGGGTGTGGCCACCATGAGAGATAGGAGAGTTGTAAACCATGGATGACCCGTCCAAAGTGGGGCTATTAATATGATGAGACAATCTTCCCGCTGGACCTTCAGAAGTACTCGGGACAGGAGAGGAGGTGGAGGAAAGGCATAGGCGAACAGGCCCCGCCAAGGTATAGCAAGGGCGTCCACTGCCCAGGCCAAGGGGTCTGGAACTGGGGAGACGAACGTCGGAAGTTGGTTGTTTAGCCGGGTGGCAAACAGGTCCACATGTGGGGTGTCCCAGAGACGAAACACTTGGGATAACGTCGGAGAGTGTAGCTTCCACTCTGTTTGAATGACCTGATTCTTTCGGGATAGAGAATCTGCCAAAACATTCAGTTTCCCTGGGATGAATCGTGCTTTCAGGAAGACTCCTTCCTGGGAACACCACTTGAGGATTTCTATGGCTAAATCTGAGAGGTCCCTGGAATGGGATCCCCCCTCCTTGTTGAGGTAAGCCGCTACTGTGGTATTGTCTGTGGCCAACATGATTGAGTGGCCTCGGATATCCTCCAGAAAAGCCTGTAGAGCTAAGAAAACTGCTTTTAATTCCAAAAGATTGATATGGGAGGTCTTTTCGGAAAGGGACCAGGAGCCCGATGCCTGAAGGTCTGCCAAATGGGCTCCCCAGCCAAGAAGGCTGGCGTCCGTGAACAGGTGTAAATCTGGGTCTTGAGGGTGTAGGGGAACCATTTCCATCAGGAAGACTGGATCGAACCACTGGAGCGTTGCCGACTTGAACCAAGGGCCTAGCTGGATTTGGTATTCCCAGGATTGGGTAGCCTGATCCCATCTGTCTTTCAAGGCCCACTGTAAAGGGCGTTTGTGAACTCTGCCCTGTGGGAGAAGTTTGGACATTGACTCCATCTGACCCAAAAGGGAATGGAGTTCCCTTGCTGAAGCTGATGTTTGCAACAATAGGACCCTGAGGGACTCTTGTAGGTGGTGGATTCTGTCCAAAGATGGGCCCACGAGGGAGTCTTGTAGGGAAAGACGAGCTCCGAGGAAAATGAAGGACTGACAAGGGATTAGATCCGACTTTTCCCAGTTCGGGATAAAACCTAGATTTAGAACTATAGAAAGCAGACGCCTTGAGTGTGACAGAGCCAGATCTCTGGAGTGGGCTGGCTGTAACCAATCGTCCAGGTAAGTGTGAAGTCGAATACCCAAGCGATGAACATGGGCGCAAATGACCTTGATCAGACGAGTGAACACATAAGGAGCTGGGGCCAGACCGAATGGTAGAGCTCGAAACTGATAGGTTGTCCCCTTCCAGACAAACCGAAGGTATTTCCTTGAAGAGGGATGGATGAGGACGTGAAAGTAAGCATCTTTCAGGTCTAGGGAGGTAACCCAGTCGCCCTCTTGTAGTTCTAGCCGAATGGAAGCTAGTGTTTCCATTTTGAAGTGTGGGGTTTTGACGAACTTGTTTAGTATAGAGAGGTCTATGATAGTTCTCCAAGCCCCCGAGGGTTTGGGTACCACAAAGAGACGGCTGTAAAACCCCTTTCTTGAATGGGAGGGAAGAACCGTTTCCACTGCCTGTAAGTTCAAGAGATTCTGGATTTCCTGATCCAGGATGAGAAACTTCTCTGAATCCTGTGGAGGACCGAATCTGGCCGGAGGATGACGTGTGAGAGGAGGTTGGACATGAAAAGGAATGAGATACCCGCCCCGGACCACTGAGAGTGACCAAGGATCTGCTATATTTTCCCAGGCATGGCTGAAGGCAGAAAGCCTGCCGCCTGTAGGTATTTCCGGTTTGGGAATCCTTATGTCTAAGGGAAGACCCGAACCGGAAATAACCTGGGGAAATCCGGAGCGGGCATCCCTATGGGGCAGAGGGCCGAGAGCCCCTTCCCCTTCCCCATACTTTACCCTTACCCCTACTACGATTCCCTGACTGTTTCCTATACTCAATCTTAGGGGGAGGAACCCACTTAGGTTGAACCCTTGAATCCACAGCTTGTGGACGATAGGGTGCTGGAGTAGCGATAGGAGCCCTACTTACAGTAGCTTGAGGGGTCCTAGGGGGATACCTGAGAGGAGGTCTAGAAGGGCGAACAGAAGAAAGCGCAACCCTCTGGAAGGAAGAATATTTGACCTCTTCTTTATGATGAGAGACTACTTCCGGGAAGGAGGGACCAAACAGTGTGCGAGAATTAATAGGCTGCACCCTAAGACTAGAATTCAACTGCTCGTTAAGGACCGAGCGGTTGAGAATAGCATCTCTTCTCACGAGGCTAAAACTTTCTGACATTCTGAGGAAAACATCCATAGAGTCAATGTTAGCTCTAGCGGTAGATAGGATGTACCGCTGGAGCTCAATAAGGTCCTCGTGTGAAGGAGAGGGGTCTCTTAAAATCGAGAGGATACCACACAGAAACAAATCAGTATGGGAACTGATCTGTACACCCGAACGTGCCCAGCGGTCCCAAGTAACCACATCTGTCAAAGGGATGGAGGTAGTAGAAGGAAGGCTAGTCCGAGGTTGTAGAATGTCCTGAATGGAGTAATCTACCAAGGGAGGATCCAAGGGAAGAACAGGATCCTGGGGTACATAGAACTTACGGTTAGCAAGCCAATGTTTTTGACCTGTAAAGTACCTATTCTTTGGAAGAGCCTTAGGATACTGAGGGAGTGGTGACCCAGGTACTATTTCCGAGCCTCTCACTTCTGCAGAAATAGTCGAAAGTAGGGAAGAAACCTGTTTGCTCTGAGGTAAGGTAATATCAGGTTTAGAAAGGTTAGGTTGTACATCAAAATAATCCATAGCAGAAGTACCAGCCAAGGATTCGACAGGTGCAACTACAGGAGGACAAACTGAGGGGCCCAACCTAGCCTTAAGAAGACCAATTAGTTCAGAAAAGGAAGGCCAAACTGCATCAACAGGAGGTACTTCCTGAAAAAAGTCATCGGGATGCTCAGAAGCCACACTCTGTCCCGTGTTAAACAAGCCTGTGGTAGGATCCAATAAAACCCCCGAACAAACCTGCTCCTCAGGTAGGGGGGGATGGGTTGGATCCTGAAGCACGCTAGCACCAGAGGGAGAATTACCCCGGGATATGTCCACGACGGACGCTGACTTACTAAGGGAATGATCCCTTCTGTGGTGTGATACCCTAGAACGGGAACGTCTAGCCCGTTTGGTAGCCACTCTAGAATGAGACCTAGAGCGGCTCCTGGATCTCTTAGAATGCGAAACCGGAGAGCTCAAAAGTGACCTGAGGTTGTCCAGTTCACGGGAAGAAAGACGATGTCGTCTATGAGAATGATGTCGTCTATGAGAATGATGTCGTCCATGAGAACGACTATCGGACTTCCGGTGTCTATGACGCCGGTAGGGAGATCTACCCCTATGGCGTTCGGTCGAGTTAGAGAAGCCAGAAAATTCACTTTTTGAAACAGAAGAATTACCTGAGCTTGAGATGTCACTCAACCGATGACGGTTGCTCTTAGACCGGCCACTGCGTCTCGACTCTCTGGAGGGTGACCTGGAGGCCGAGTATTTAGAACTGTTGTGCAGCCCGACAGTGTACCCACGAGGCAGAGAGTTATCTGAGTAACCATGGACCCCCGGACTGACTGCCAGTCTGTTACTGTGAACAGCAGTGGGTGGGGTATGGTACTCCGTATGGCTGGGTTGGGAGACATCACCGATAGAAGATCGAAACTTCGTACGGGTGACCTTTCCAACTGTAGGAAGTATCTCGCCGGGTTGGGAGACATCACCGATAGAAGATCGAAACTTCGTACGGGTGACCTTTCCAACTGTAGGAAGTATCTCGCCGGATACTTTCTGCTTGGTTGGGTTGCCTTGTGAGTCCGGAGGGGCCGTAGTATGACTAGGGCCCGACTCCCCAACCAGCAGTAGCGTGTTCGCATCTGACATTACACGCTAAAATATAGAAAGAGAAAGACAGAAACGTGTAATAAACACGAACTGTTATTATAGGAGAAAGACAGAAACGTGTAATAAACACGAACTGTTATTATAGGAAATATGTAAAACTATATAAAAATACAAAAATAAAACTAATAAACACAACACAAGTGGAGAAAAGCAAACTTTGAGACACTCGATTTACCTACCATCCATTTGGAATCGGCACGAGTGGAAAATAGGAAGTAAGCCTCGTTCTGATTCTGGAGGTTAATGGGTAACCAATTAGCGGCTCCCTTGTCGGCCGTGGTCCCGGGAAGGGAATTTGGGGAAGTTTTTTCCACTCGTGGATTAGAGCAAGTTGAGTAATTGCATTTGTAATGTTGTCGTAAGATATCAATATACCAATACAGGTTGTATGAGTTGCTTCTCTTTGGTCAAAATATATTATCACGGTTTATCTTAAAGTATAATAAATGTGATAAAAATATGACGTCGTAACGGTTATATTTTTAAATCATTTATTATTTGGCAGTATGCGCACGCATCCCCAATGCCATATAAGGAAGTAAACACAATTTTCGGAGAAATCCATTTCGTTTTTGTACCGCTTATTTACCTTTTGGTTGTTTCTTCTTTCCAATCTTCAGTGCTAAACATCTGTCAATAAGTAACATCGCGTAAGTAATTTGCAGTGTAAAAAACAGTTTTTAAATGAGAATGACGGAAACTGGGCTTGGATGGAAACTGGCCCCTAACCAGTACATCTAAAATGCTTGGTTCCATGTATTTCAGTACATACATACCAATTTTCAATTTTTAGCTCTGTTTCTAAATGCAGTATTTAGCTTTCTTTCTGTTTGAGTGTATATGCCATGTAGATTCTAAGAATCTTAGAACTGGTAGGTATATATACACGCTGCCATTAAAGGGACACAAGCTAATCTTGCAGTATTTATCAAGCTTTAAATTTACAGAGTTTACTTTCTTACTTTCTTTTTGCTTTATTTTACCATAGATTTAAATATATTACTGATGCAATATAATTATTTTAATAATGAATGATTTCAAATGCAGATTTTGAAGGAAAAACAGGACTCCACAAGTTTTTTAAATGAAATCAAATTTGCCATATGTCCCTTTAATATTTGCAAAATACCCTGAAAACTTGATATCAAATAAGTAAATAACACAACAGCTAACTGTGTAATATGGTACAGTACCTTTCTGAATTTGCTCACAATCATGGGCAGGTAAAACAAGCTGACTTACCTGAAATGATAAAAAATAAATACAACATTACCATATATTAACTGATTAAAACATGAGCTTTAATGTAATATAACCCGTGATGAAAGTATTGTGCCTCGACCGGATCTCAAGTTCAGGGTCTACAGCATACCTTGGGATATTCTAACCTCAGAGCTATTGAGGACACACTGTTGACAATCGATTTTCACCATTACCTGTACTCAGTCATATACACCCCTAACAGATACGGAAGAAGAACAACTACTGGTGTTACTCAGGATGATCCTTAATGAGACCCCAAATAAAACAGATAGTGAACAAATCTTGCCTCAATGGGATCTCAAACCCAGAGCTTCTAGCATACCGTGCTCTAATCTCTGAGATGGCCAGGAAATGTAGTTGGCAATCGATTATTTACCATTTACCTGTACTCAAGGAAACATCAAAGTCACAGGACAGGCTGCATTATTTGTCTTTTGCAGGGCTAGAAATTTACATTTTTGATTTACTAGACTGATTTACTAGACCCATGGTCTAGTTACAAGTTGGGTAAAATCACTAGACCTGCTCCAAATTTACTAGCCCAATACAATATCAGCAGAGAAGTCTTGTTTCAATTCAAGTTTTGGTCTTATTTCATGAGTTTTAAATGGATTTTGAAGGTATCGCCACATTTCTTATGTATGCAAGGTTATCCAAGAACATCAAAGCATCTCGATCAAGACTTTGCAAATGTTTTTTATGGAAATTCTCACTTTGATTACGGAGGCAATTGTTAAAATAATGCCTTGTAGGAATTTGAAACTTATGGAGGTACCAGGTTTTTAAAAGGTTAGGTTAGAAAGTGCTGTCACTATATCACCAACCGGTCAATTTATAATTTATTTCTTATATGAACACATTTTTAGCCCGGCAGCAGTTTTACTATCCTCGGGCTACCAAACTAGTGCTTATTTCGAGCCCTGAAATTTGGCTGAAGAGATTACCCGGCCTCGTCATCAAATAAGTTTGGGTGGATGGGGACCACAAAATAAGATCCGAGAATCCAGCAACTAGAGCAATCTATTTTTACGAGATCCAGATTATAAAGTATACTCAAAGATTCATCTTATACAAGAACAACAACTCCTGACAAGAACAACAATTAATACTCTCATCCGTTTGCTCCCCTATATCTGCATGTCAGTTTTCAACATGTTTTTTTGATGGGAGATACTTTGAATGTTGTTTAACGGCTCATCAACACAGTACAGGTTATTTAGAGCTGCCCCAGAGAGAGGGGAAGGATACATAGGAATCCGGGAACCTGCCCTTCTCTTATTATCGAATAGATTCCTATGGTTCTTTAACGTGCTCGGAGGATAGACCGATACACGGGACCGCCCAGTTTACGTCTCCATCCGACGGACGAGGCTAAGGAAAAGTGTCTTGCCCAAGAACACACCGATGGAACTCAGTGAACTGATGGGAGATACAATAGGCGACTACAATAGCCATTGTAAACCCAGATCAGCCTGTGAGTAACCCTTTGTAACATAAATGGAATGGTCTAAATTTAAAGAAAGGACAGTCCCTTATACATTCATAGTGGGCTAAGGGTTAACATTTATCATAATTGTTTGAAATAATACTTGATAAAATGCATGTAAGTAATTTGGTTTAAGGTGTATTTTTATTTGTAGTGTGAAAACATTACAGCTCTTAACATTATCTGACATCAATAAAACTAGAGCTATCACTAAAGGTCCCCCCCCCCCACCCCTCCCCACACACACACACACACACACCACCACCTCTTGGTGACCTGTTTGAATATGTGTGTACCCTCAAAAAAGGTACTGATTCTGTATTTGCATATCACTAAAAACAAAGTTAATACAAATTATGTGAAAGTGATTAATACCCCTGTATTGGTGTCCAGTCAGAATAGGTATCATTCCTTAATATGGATGTGTGCGAATACTCTAAAGTTATCACATATTAAATCAGAAAAAGGAAAAGAAAATATGCAACAATTATCTGATTATCTGTTAAATAATGCAACAAATAATTAAAATATGTGAGTCTTAAGTAAAAATTAGTGCTAAAAATCAGGCTAATAGGCTTTTTTTAAATCACTGAACATTTAATTGCTTGTGACACGACCTTTCTTTGGTACAAACAATGTTTTACAATATTACAATATATACAAATTGCAAACAGGGTAGTTATACTAAGTTGCAACATGGCCTTCATCGCTGAAGACGTACTGTGCAGTGACATTGTCTGCAACGGGAGATTGTTTATCTAATTTTCCACACACAAAATCGTTATAAACGTCTAGTAACACTGTAATATACTCCGCAATATTACAACCAAACTGGTCTTTCATAACTGCAACTCCCATTACTGCTTTAATGATAACAAACACCATTTTTTCCCCATTTAATTTGGCAATTTCGCATCGTTTTGAAAATAATTTTTGTACCTAACATTAAACACAATACTGAAATGGCTTGACTTTTTCAAGCGAAACTTCAACATTTATGAATTACGTGTAACAAAGAATACTTTGATTAAAAGGTCTACTACATGACAGAGTTGTCCTTTCTGTAAATAGTTGTAGCTACTTTTTGTACAAAACACGTTGAGATATATCTGGAATATTACGTGGAATTAGGTGTATACAATAGTGTAGTATAGGCAATCTTTTGATTTCCTTTCGGTATATATTGGTGAACATGTCTTGGTGAAAAGTGAGGAAGTGAAGATTCTTATGGATGTCCGGAGGTATACAATACTGGTTCTACCCAGGAAAAATGGGTGGTCTGCCTCTATCACAAAAAAACTCGACTGTCATATATAACCTTACATGTGTTGAAAATGATGTAAAAAACATACAAACAAACAAACTGTGCTGGTGATTAAAATGTTCTTAAACTAAGTTCATTTATTTTTATATAAATATGGAGATGATAGGGGCAATTCATACAATCTGGTGATAAGGATATTTTTTCAACAAAGCAAAGAAAATAATTTTAATCTGCAATATAGGGGTAGTTAAAACAAATGTAATTTAGTTCCAAAAGAAAACAATGAAAATAGCAAAACCAGCTAGTATAAAAACATGCAACACTACTCAGTGGATATACATATTTCTGCCTTGATAGTGGCTATAATTACAAACTGTTTAATTATTGTTTGTTGTCAGGCAAATGCCATATATCAGTCCTCATTTAAACAAAAGCAATACTAAAGTTTTACCATGTCAGTATCATTAACAAATACCACACGTTCAGTACAGATAATTCACATTATCTATTTACATTACAGAAAGCTTTCAGACATATCTCATATTCTGAAGACTGATATTTGATGTGCAAATTATCTTCAGGGTATGAGCAGAATTTGGTAATTTAGGTACAAGGTATGCCTTACAGCCTTACATGTTCCCCCACAATAAGACTCCACAAGTTACGCCTTACTAAAAGACCTCACACTATGCAGACAAGTTAATACAGTCTTACATGTTCCCCCACAATAAGACTCCACAAGTTACGCCTTACTAAAAGACCTCACACTATGCAGACAAGTTAATACAGTCTTACATGTTCCCCCACAATAAGACTCCACAAGTTACGCCTTACTAAAAGACCTCACCTATGCAGACAAGTTAATACAGTCTTACATGTTCCCCCACAATAAGACTCCTCAAATTATGCCTAACTAAAAGACCTCACCTATGCAGACAAGTTAATACAGTCTTACATGTTCCCCCACAATAAGACTCCTCAAATTACGCCTTCCTAAAAGACCTCACCTATGCACACAAGTTAATATGCCTTACAGCCTTACATGTTCGCCAACAATAACACTCCACAAATTACGCCTTACTAAAAGAACTCACACTATGCAGACAAGTTAATACAGCCTTACATGTTCCCCCATAATAACACTCCACAAATAACGCCTTCCTAAAAGACCTCACACTATGCAGACATGTTAATTATGCCTTACAGTCATCTTCTTTTCCTTCTTTTTCAATAAACCTGCTACCATACATATGGCGCAGCTAATCTGAGAAAGCAGCAATTTTTTTCACCCTTTGGGAATGGTACCATTCAGTTGAGAAAATGCGAGTCATTTTGCCTTAAATTGAAATTGTTCACTAGCAAACAAAAGCAGTATTGTAATTAAACTTAATACATTTCAAACACATTACCATGTATGCATTCTCTGACATTATTTCATTACCTTTCCCTGAAAGTATATATTTTCCCCCTTCTTCCGTTTAAAGTTTCCCTGTAAATATTTAAAACAAGAGGCCCGAGAGGGCCTGTGGACGCTCTACTTGCTAAACATAAAGTTTTATGTATAATATCATTCAACCGGAACATGGCGATGATATACGCAACTAGTCTTGGTACCAATCATCCCTGCCAAGTTCTGTTGAAATTCAGACAGTCTGTACAAAGTTAGTGTATTAAAACATTTACGGAGTCATAACTCTGCCAAAATTCATTCAACCGGAACACGGCAATGACAGGTGCAACTAGGCTTGGTACTGATCATCCCCACCAAGATTCGTTGAAATCTGGCAATGAGTTCAGAAAAGACTAATCTGGACAAAGTTTGCATAATAAAACATTTAAAAGGTCATAACTCTGCCAAAAATCATTCAACCGGAACTAGGCTTGATACTCATCATCCTTGTCAAGTTTCATTGAAATCTGGCCAAGGGTTCAGGAGAACTAGCCTGGGAAAAAAAAAAGTTTGTGTATCAAAAAATTTTAAAGGGTCATAACTCCACCAAAAATAAGTAAACCGGATCATGAAGATGATATGCCTAACTAGGTTTGGTGCTGATCATCCCTGCAAAGTTTCGTTGAAATCCGGCGAGGGATTCAGGAGAACTAGTCCAGACAAAGTTTGAGTATTTAAACCTTTAAAGGGTCATAACCCCGCCAAAAAATCATTTAAGTGGAACACGGCCATGATACGCATAACCAGACCTGGAACTGATCATCCTTAAAAAGTTTCGTTAAAATCCGGCCAGGGGTACAGGAAAACAGTCGGGACAAAGTTTGTGTATTAAAAGCTTTAAATTTAAGGGACATAACTCCACCAAAACCATTCAACCGGAACACGGTGACTATAAGTACAACTAGGCTTGGTACTGATCATCCCTGCAAAGTTTCACTAAAATCCGACCAAATGAAGGCCCTTTTATCTAAATGAGGCCAAAATATAGCGTATTCAGAAAATCAAGGGCCATAACTCCAGTGTGAATGATCCAATCTGGTTGCTTTTTTCGAACTTGTCCAAGATTTCATTAACAATCTGGTAAAGTTTAGTAAAGATCTGATGACAAATGAAGGCCCTAACATCTAAACAAGGCAAAACATAGCATTTTGAAGTAAATCAGGTGCCATAACTCCGTAATACTAGTCCGATCTGGCTGGTTTACAAACTTGGCTGAGATTTCATTGATACAGACCCAGCTACATTCAAGTAGCCGAAAAATGCATTCCGTTCAAAAATGCAAATCATTTGCATCTTGGATGCATTCAGCGTTTATAAACAAAACTATGGCTTCATTTAAATGCATGGAATGAACGCAACAGAATGTGTGTTTAAATGCACAAATGGAGAAAATGCATTTGCATTCGTTCGTGCGTTCATTCGTTCCAAATGGTTAACGACGTTGCGTTGTAAACCTTCGCCTCTCACCGCTGCGGGTTTGAATCCCACTGGGAGCTTGACTTGTAAGTGAGGAAGTGTCGATTCTTACGGATGGCGGGAGTGTACAGTACTGGTTCTAGCCAGGAAAAGTGGGTGGTCTGCCTCCACCCCAAAAAATTGACTGTCATCTATAACCTTACATGCGTTGAAAATGACATAAAACACCATACAAACAAACAAAACAACAAATCGTTCGTTCATTTGTTCAGCGTTTACCAATCGCAAAATCTCTCAAGATTAAATTATGCATGATATTTAGCCATGCGATTTTTATCATGTGTTGGCGACTTTTTATGTGATCATATTCAAGATTGAGTCTTTTGTTGACATTATTTGGTGGTGCACATGATTACTCTGTTTTCTTCTGGGGTTATGCTAGTTTCATCAAACATGTAACAAAATTACATAACACTATATAACAATATACCAGCTGTTTTTTATCAACATTAATTTAGTTTTATATTGAATAATTTAAAATTTGTGCTACACAATAATATTTTGTAAATTATGATAATTGAATATTAATTATAATGTATATTTTTACATATTATTTATTATGTATATTATTAAAACAAAAAGTATTAACCCACTAAGCAGGACTACAACAGCCTTTGCGTCCATTGTAAACAGAGATCAGCCTGCAAGTAACTCGTAGGCTGATCAGGGTTTACAATGTCTGGCTGATCAGTCATTTTCCCCAAAACACCCCTTTGTCACATAAATGGAATGGTCTTAATTCAAAGAAAGAACAGTCCATTATATATATGTAGTGGGTTAAGGGTTAAATCTTTGATTTAAGAACGATTTCCCAGCAGCTAAAATTACCTACATTTGCTATTACAAACATACTTTTTCTCTGGGGTCTTGGTTGCTTGATCGGGCAGTCGTTTTATGCTTGGGTAAAACCTTGCTTGTTCTTAGGTGAGGTCCTGGGTATATTTACATGTTGCCAACTTTGCTGATAAACTATAGTTTATCAAAGATAAACATGATGTCTGCACTCCCAGTT